>CAKNYM010039969.1:0-62216 GCA_932195095.1 Andricus curvator
CTTCCTTTCTCTCCTTCCTAAAAAATACTGCGCTCCCTCCCTTGGCACAATCCACCCATACTTTACATTGAACCTTGACCCTCTCATCCTTCCCCCCTTCTGCCTTCTCTTGCTCCATGGCGTTATTTTCCACCGCCTGATACACCTTTCTCCCATCCTCATGGATCCTTCTCACTTCATCTGTCTGCAGCCAATTCCTTCTGAAATACCCTTCTTCAACCTCGATCTTCCCCTCTCCACCCCTGTTCTCCTTCTCTCACCCACACTCCCTAACCAGCTTTACTTCCACTCTGTTCCCCAACCCCTACGCCTGCCTCATCACCACATTTACCCTCCTAACTCTCTCTTTGATGTGACCATTCACTCCCCAATTTCTTCGAAACAAGAAGCCCAGATGCACAAAATGTTTCACCTCCTGCACCGCCTGCCCTCCTACTTCCACTCCCCTTTCTTATCCTTTTCATCTCCTTTCCTGAACACCATAACCTTGGACTTTACCACATTCAGCTCTAAGCTATTCTTATCCGGGTATCTTCTTAATCTCTTCATCATCTCCTTTAAGGCCTCCTCGCTTCTTGACAGCAACATTATGTCATCTGCATACGCGAGCGACCAAATTCTAACCCCTCCTACCCTAAACCTTCCTACCACTTCGGCATATAGCTTACTTTCCATATTCGCGATTAAAATTCCGCTCCTCTAACCTTATCCTTCGGCTCTTCATATGTCTCCCTTACCCTCTCGAACAGGTCTCTCTCCACTCTTTTTTCACCATCGCCTCCCACAACCTCCCCCTATCCAACGCAGGGAACGTGCCTTTGAGATCCACAAAAAACGCGTACACTCTCGACCCTTTCTTGGCTAATTCTCTATCCGCCACGTGATGCAGAAAGTAGATATTGTCGATAGTGCTCCTACTCGCCCTAAAGCCCGCCTGCGTCTCCGGCAATATTCCTTTCCCTTCGAAATCCTTCTGCAGCCTGTTTGGTTACACAATCGTGTACACTTTGTAGGCCGTATTCATTAGCGTAATCCCTCTATTTATTTCCCTGCCTATCTTTATCTCCTTTTTCCATAGTGGCACACTCGCTGGAAACAGACGGTAGGACGGAAATAAAATACGTCTCGAGGACCAAACACAAAGATCGGCGATGGTTGAAGCCCACTGGGAATGCCCTGAACCTTGCCCGGTTTTTCTCGCCGGCTTAGGACTGGGGCTGATGAGAGAGGGCTCTGCCGATGTGCAAGCAGCAACCAAACATCTGGGCTCCAGCCCCTTCTGGCCCTGATCAGGAAGTGCGTGGTGGCTGCAGAGGTCGAAATCAGCAGTGCTCCAGTTGCGTCCGGTCCGTCCGTGTATTTCAGGACCGGTTGAATGAAGGCTGGGCCCCAAGCAAATGGGGTAGGACTACATTTCGAGAGTATACTCGTTACCTGTTATTTCAGCCCGCATCACGACGCACGTTACGCTGGACAAATATCATGGCAACCTCAGAGAAAGTAGACAGAACCGAAGATCAGGAGTTGATGGACACGGTCATCAAGAAAGCAGCGACAACCAAAGTTACACTGTTGGAGAAGAGCAAGCCGCCGAGCCTAGAAGCTGCTCCCAAGAACAAGGAAGAAAGTTTACGCCAGACTTGCAAGGACGTGCAAGAAGAATTAACCTTGCAATGACAACACGAGTACAAATACGGAACAACAGAAGCAGCCTCATGGAAAGGACGCCTAGATCAGAATCCAAAAGGAAGATAACTCTGACGAGCACGGCGAGCCCTGAAAGTGGAGAAACCTTGAAACCTGGGAAGAAAGCCCAGGTTGAGGGAGCTATTTTAGGTTGGAATGAGCTACTTCAGGTTGGAATGAGCTAGTGGGCCACGATAGAAAAGCTAAAAAGGAACAGGCAAACAATGTGAAGGGTAAAACCAAGAAAAAAAAAGCGGAAAGCCCAGAAAAGTCCGACCTGAAGCGGTGATAATCAAACTAGCAGCCGGACGTAACTTCCCTGAAGTCGTGACAGACATCAGAACAAGCATCAAACGGGACGAAATGAAGGTCGCAATCAGGGCCATCAAGAAAACCCGACAGGGAAATGTACTGTTGGAACTGGGAGCCTCGAACGAAAACCGTGTCAAGTTTAGTGATGCGCTGCAAACGGCCTTAAAACAAACTGGGGAAGTCCGGCAAGTGACGCCACGCACGCAGGTCCAGATAGGGAATCTAGACGTTGCAACTACTACAGGCAAAATTAGGGATGCTCGGAAACATCTCCTAGGGCAGGAAGCTGTCGAGAACGTGACGGTAAATATGACCAAGACGAAGTTCCGAGGGAGCCTCATGGCTTTCGTCGAATTAAAGGAGACAGATGCCATTAAGGTGTACCAGCTCGGCCACATTAAAATCGGGTTGGTCATCTGCAGGGTCCGCATTAGTCAAAGAGGCCAATCGAGAGTGCAACGAAAGAACAGGATGTCGGTAGTGCTTCAAATAACTTGAATCGCTGCAAGTTTAGAGCGATCTGGGTGATTAACAGCACCGAGTTCTCAGTACATAGTCACGGTGGGGGTGATGGATTCGCGTGGGATACAAGTGGCAAGGACACAATCGTTAGTTGCTACATTTCGCCAAACGAGAGAATGTCGATCTTTCGAAAGAAGCTGCCGTGGCCTGGACGCAGAAATCATCCTTGCAGGCGACTTCAACGCCAAGTCATGCGAATATGGAATGGCATGGACAGATACAAGGGGTCGAGAGGTTACTCACATGGCTGCAAAATTGGAACTGACCATCCTGAATAGCAGCAACTCTACGACCTTCAGAGGAACAGACTACCGGGAGACCATTTTGGACATTACCATGGCCACACGAGAGGCAGCACGTGAGATTAAAGACTGGCAAGTCCTCGAAGACTGTTCTGCCAGCGATCACCAGTACATCAACTCAGGCCAAAGATCTGCAAAACCCAAAAGAGTAGGAGTCGCTGGAAAGTGCCTAAACTAGATACGACCAAACTTCTTGGCATTATCGCTGAGAAGGGAGGAAGTATACCAGAAAAGCAAACACCTACCACAGTCTTGAAAAAAGATGCAGAGCCTCTGGTGGAGAACACAATGGGCCTAATTAAGAAAGGGTGTAACGCCTCAATGCCGAGGAGATTTGAGAAAGGAAAAGAAGCCGCACAGGCTAATAAAGAATATATACTTGTCAAAAAGACACTTAATCGTGCCATAAATAATAGCAAGCACTACAAATGGGTGGAGTTCGCATGTTAGTAGACAGGGACACCTGGAACCTTGGGTACCAGATAGTTACTGGTGAATCTTACGGAAGATCACCAGTCGCTATTATGGAAAGGCAGATGATGGAACTGATAGTGGGTGAATTATTCCCCAAGCACCCTGACCGGGTCATCACGGAGGAAATGCTACCTGAAGCAGTACCTCTTTTTATTAAAGAGGAAATGTGGACGGCTGTAGGCCAAATGGCAAACAGCAAGGTGCCAGGTCCTGATGGCATCCCGATGCTTGCCTTAAAGCCGGAGTTTTTTGTGCCAGGTGGAAGAAACGAAAGCTTGTGTTGCTCTGCATGCTTGACGTTGCAGGAAAGCTCTTCGAGCAGCTCATACGTGCCAGATTAAGAAAGGCAATCGAAGCTGCAGGGGGCTTGGCCGAAAATCAATATGGCAAAACAGATGACGCATGGAGGGGAAACTGCAGGTCAAGGATGGTTTGCGTGATGGTTTTGCCTTTGACGTATAGTTCCCGGCCTACCTTCGGCGTATCATCAGTTGTTACCTGAGCGAGAGAAGCCTGATGTACGAAACGACAGAAGGAACGCATTCCGCAAACGTGACAGCTGGAGTAGCCCGGGGATCGGCTCTCGGGCCGAATCTCTGGAATGTGGTGCACGACGAAGCGCTCACCATGGACTAAGACGGAGAAGCAAGCAAAAATAAGCGTTGCCTTGATATCGAGGAATATCGAAAACTGGTTCGGAATCATGGGCTGAAGCTGGTCAATAAGAAGACGGAGGTTGTGGTTCTAACTAAACAAATGACATTCAATAAACTATTTACGGTTAACACCGCTGGACATGAGATAGTAGCAAAGATCGCGCTAAAGTATCCTGGCACGTGGGTTGACGAGAAACTCACCTTCTTAGTACAAATTAGCAAAGCCGCTGACAAAGCGGAAACAATGTTGGGCATGCTGTCGAGACTCATGCTGAATATAGCTGGAATCAGAAGCTGCAAGAGGAGAATTTTTATGAGCGTCACCCACTATATCATTCTTTACGGAGCGGAACTTGGGTCTGATTCTCTGAAGATTAACAAGTCTAGGACAAAGCTTATGGCGGTATAAATCAAGGGAGCGCTGAGAGTGGCGCGCGCTTATACGTCTATTTCTGGACTGGCGGTTTTTGAGGCCAATAAGCTAGGTGCTGGGAAGGAAGCCGCGGAAGAAGAAAGAGCAGTTACCTTAAAGAAATAGGAAGCAGAATGGAAAGCAGAAGAAAAAGGCAGGTGGACTACCAGGATTGTAGGCGAAGTGATACGGTAGGTCAACAGGAAACATGGGGAGGTAAATTTTTACTTTACCCAGTTCCTATCTGGCCACGGCCACTTCAAAGAATACTTGCACCGCAGAATGAAGAAGAGTTCTCTAAAATGCGACCGCGGCCCGAACGAGGTAGATAATGCAGAGCACAGTTTTTTTCGATGCGAGAGATGGCAGGTAGAAAAGCAAAAGTTGGAGACGAAACTGGGTGTCCAGCCTACTCCACAAAACATCGGGGAGGTAATGCTAGCTACCCAAAAAAACTGGGAAACTATAGTAAGGTGCGTAGCAAAAGAGAGCGAGAGAGAGAGCGAGAGCCACAACAGCAACAGTAAGCTAAAAAACAAAACAAAAACCAGCCAAGATGACGAAAGCTGATAAGCCCGATGCATGACAATCACATGCTACAGAGGACGACGTGTACATCTTGGTTTGGCCAGATGAGGTGCAGCAAATTACAAATAGCCAGCTGCAGAAGGACGCTGAAGATCGGCGTAGTAGCCTATAACCCAGACTCTGCAGTAATGGGATAAGCGGTTTTAGTGGGTATTGCGGTTTTTAGGCCGAGCCCCACACTTAGTGCGTGAAGGCATTTCAACATCCTCTAGCAAAAAACCTCTTTTGTACTAAACAGCCACGCTTCGTTGTCTACCCCATCCAGCTATGCTGCTTTTGACCTTCTTGACTTCCTTATATGCTTGAGTATCTCCTGGTCTTTAAACTCTTCCATTTCTGCCTCTCTCGTTCTTCTAGACTCATTATCTCTCTTCCGTGAATCTGAGCCCTGGAACGATTCTTTAAAAACATTCCTCCTCTCCTCACTCCCTACCTTCTTGTTTATCCCCACACCACGCTTCCTAAACCTATTTATTGTCTTCCACACGTCCCACTCTGTCTTAACACTTCCCAACTCCTCTTCCAGATCTTTCTCCTTTTCGACTTCTTTCTTCTTACAAATCAATATCAACCCCTTCCTCATTCATACGTACTCCTCCCTTTTCGCAGTTCCCTCTTTCCACTTCTTGTACCTCCTCTTCACCTTCCCTTTTTTCTTTTTACATTTCCTATCCCACCACGGCTTCACTGTTCCTTTCTTCTGATTTCTTCTCCTCCCATATCTCTTCCACCGACTCCCCTTCACAGCTTACCTTCCCTAACTGCTCCTGACACTTTTCTCTCGACTCCCTCGGCCAGCTCACCCTCTCCTCCATCGAAACTTTTTCCCCACCTTGCCTTCCGCCGCTCTACCCCCTTATCCACAACCCTATTGGCTGTTGGTTTGATTCTACCCTCCCTTCTACTGCAAATCTCTCCGTCTCCTCCCACTCTTGAATATTCAAGACTACATAGTCTATCACCGATAACCTTGCCTTACTTACATGTGTGTATTCTCCCTCTTTGTCCACTGTTACCATACCATTCGCCAAGGCCGAGCCTCTATCTTCCATCCAGTTCCTTAGAATCTCCTCCTTCTTATTTATTATCATCCTCGCATTAGAGCCCCTGCCCCAGTACCATCATGCCCTCCTCTCTTTCGTCTAGCAAGTTTTCCATCCTTTCTTTATTCTTTTCCATCCATTAAATCCATTCCACGTCACCCCTCCTATTCTTACTGCCCTCATTCGCATGGCCTTTCTCTTTACCTTTCTATGAACTTCCGTCTCTAATCCATACTTAAACCCCGTTATAATTCTCTTACTACACCTTTCTTTATTCCTCACACTGACCGCGTCACACAGACGTCTCTACCAGTTCCAAAACATCAAGTTCCTGGACATACCCCCAGAAATCCTAATTTTTCTTCTTTAACCCTGCTACGTTTCAGTACAGCACCTTCACTACTCTTCCACCTGCTTCATCCCCCCCCCTCTTTCCTACTTCCTATGAAACAAGTCTCTCTGCACTTCTTTCAACACCTCTTTCTTCTGTTCTCACTCCCACATTTTCTCATCTACTTTTATTTTTCGATACCCTACCTTCGTCACTCTCCCTTTTTGCCCAGTCAAACCACTACCCTTTCCCATCGTTACGTGGACAGATATAATGTTGGTCAAGCCCTCACCCTTTTTCAATGTCAAGTGTGGGACGCAAAAGCACCCCTGTGACTATCCACAGCAATAATGTTGGATATACCCCTTCCGCTTTTCAATATCTCGTGAAGGGAGGGAAGGCAACCCTGTGACTAGTCACAGAAATAATTTTGGTAAAACCCCTTTTTCCATCGTTACTTGGTCGGCGGGAAGGCACACCTGTGACTGGGTACAGCAATAATGTTGGTAAGATCCCTACCCCTTTACAACGTATTGTGAAGGCAGAAAAGGCACCCCTGTGACTTGTCACAGAAACAATTTTGGTAAAAACCCTACCCTTTTCCAACGTCACGTGGGGGGCGGGAAGGCACTTCTGCGACTATTCACAGAAATAATGTTGCTCAAATCCCTTCCTCTCTCCAATGTCTCGTAGGGGCGGGAAGATACCCCTATGACTCGCCACAGAAATAATTTGGGTCAAACCCCTACCAATTTCCAACGCTTTATGGGGGGCGGGAAGGCCCACCTGTGAGTGGGTACAGAAATAATTTTGGTCACGTATCGTGTGGGCGGGAAGGCACCCATGTGACTCGTCGCAGAAATAATGTTGGTCAAAACCCTACCCTTTTTTAAGGTCTCGTGGGGGACGGGAAGTCATACCTGTGAATAGCCAGATAAATCATGTAAGTCACATATCTCCCCATTTCCAAGGTTTCGTTGTGGTCTACAACTTTGATTTAAAGCTATTGTGTAAATTTTCAATATTTAATTAAATGAACAAAAAAATCTAAATTTTATAGTTTTTTGGGGGTTTGACCTTGAAAATCAAATTCACGGGTATTTTCACTTTCAGTTTCGTAATCAGCGAGTCAGAATACATCAGTATACAGAGTTTCAAATATATCGGAGGTAAGTACTTTTCGGAACTTCTTTGAAAATTGATTTTCAGCGTGAATGCAATGTGGGGGTTGGCAAAATAGGAAAAATAAGGTTAGGTTACCGACGGAAGTGCATGGCGTGAGAGATGCTGGAGGGGGTCAACGTGTGTGCTGGTAGTGAGGCGGACGGGGAGGGAACTTTCCACATGCCGCTTCGGTCAGCAGTGCATGGGCCGGTGTCGAGCGGCTCATCAGGGAAGGGGAAAAAAGGAACTGGAGGAACGGAAAAAGCAAGAAGGCGAGGGAGAGCGTGTCTAGCGCAACTAAGGGGGAAGATATCTTGATACAGAAGAGAAAGAGAGACAGTCAAGAGAGTTAGGAGAAAAGCGCAGTGGAGAGTCCTTTCATCAATAGCGTTGGTTGACAAGCTGGGGGTAATGCGAAATAAAAATATTATGAAAAATAAGGAGGTTTTCATCGATTACAATTTGGCGCGGAAGGAAAGGGAGGTTTTGAGAATGCTAAATTACTTGTTTCGTAGGAAGTAGGGACGGGGGGGGGGGGGGTAGAGTGAAGCTGGTGGAGGAGTAGTAAAGGTGCTGTACTGGAACATAGCAGGGTTAAAGAAGAAAGATGTGTATTTCTGGAGGTATGTCCAGGAATTTGATGTTGTATGATTGGTAGAGACGTGGGTAAAAAGAAAGGAATGGGAGAGAATAGAGCCAAGGCTGCCAAAGGGGTATAGATGGAGGCTCCAGGAGGAGGTTAGAGTGAAGACAAAAAGTATGGCTAAGAAAGGAGATAGGGATTGGTAGGAAGTTATATATATTTCGCAGCACGTGGTGGATGGAGAATTAGCGAAGAAGGATTCGAAAGTGCACGCGTTTTTTGTGGATCTCAAAGACGTGTTTGTTCGGTGGCTAGAAGGAAGTTGTGGAAGGCGATGGAGAAGAGGGAAGAGGCGAGAGGCCTGATCGAGAGAGTAAGGGAGTTTTCAAGAGACGAAATATAGGGTAATAGGAGGAGAGGGGATTTCGAAGGGTTACTGGATGGATAGGAGATTGAGGCATGTGTGTCCACTTAGCCCAATGATTTTTGCTATTTTAATCGCAATGTAATCGCATCGTAAGCTAAAGCTCGAAGTGGTAGAAGATGTTAGGGTAGGAGTGTTTAGGATATGTTCACTCACGTATGCAGCTGACGTAGTGTTACTGGCAAAAAGCGAGGAGGCCTTAAAGGAGATGGCGAGAAGGTTGAGAAGATATCTGGATAATGATAGGTTAGAGTTGAATGCGGAAACTTCCAGGGTTATGGTGTTCAGGAAAGGAGGTGGAAGGGATAACGAAGGGGAGTGGAAGGTGAAAGAGTGGAGGTGAAAGAGTTTGTGCACCTGGGCTTCCTGTTTTGGAGGAACGGGCGAGTGGATGGTCATCAAAAGAGAGAGTGAGGAGGGCAAGTGTGGTGATGAGTGTGCTATTATATAAAGTGGAGGTTTTGGGGTGAAAGGGATGTCATGAGGTGAATAGGATACAGGAAAGGTATGTAAAGTGAACACTGGGGTTGGCAGGGAATTCACTTAATTATGTTGTTAGGAGGGAGACAGGGAGGGCGAGTTTCGGGATTCTAACAGGGAAACGGATTTTCAAGTATCAGGAAAAATTTTTGGAAGAGGGGGGAAGTAAGATGATTTGGGAGTCTTAGTAGGAGAAGGAGAATAGGGGAGGGGATGGGAAGATGTAGTTTGAAAGAGAAGGGTATTTTAGAGATAAAGTGAGAAGGATGCATGAGAAGGGGAGAAAGGTGTATGAGGTGGTCAAGAAGAACGACATGAGCGAGAGAAGACAGCAGTGTTACAACCCAATAATTTAAAATAAATTTTACTGTCATGTCATTTGTAAAAACTTTTAAGAATGGCTGTAATAAAATCTAGAGCCTCCTTGGATTGCGGAGGAAGTCACAAACAGCACGAAACCCTTATCCAAAAGTGCTATTTTCGGTTGCTCAGTGGGATGAGCAAGTTTAACTTTTTTTATCGTGTTGATGGTGTCCAAGGTTCACAAGTAAATACCCCAACTCATATTCTGTCAAACCCCCAATCATCAAACGACACAGGATAAATCATAAAATACATAAATGTATATATTTCTTTCAGTGCATACACAAATCACAGTGCACATTTACAACTCAAGTTCGTTACGTGTCACGCCACATACGCGCACACACATGTAATGCGCGTGAGACACTTTTTCCCACCATCGTATTTATATTTGTTTTTCAAGAAACATGGTATAAGTGGCTTCTGAGAGTACTGAGAGTACCTTTAAATTCGCGTTGTCACTCCTATATCCTGTTTCTAGAAGCCCAAATACCAACTTTATTAATTAAATTCATAGTAGTTTTGAAATTCTACTGTGTAGTTAACAATAATGTTCTATCTTAATAGCGGCGCCGTCAGTAAATTTGCCAAAACGCGGCTTTCGCTTTCAATTTAGAATTTTAAGAGGGAAGAAATGAACATATCGCTGTTTGGCCGATTCCGAAAATTGAGAGGGACGAAATGAACTCAGGGGCCTCTACTTCATCAGCCAAGATTTTGTTTTACCTTCCACGTATCGGTTTCCACGCGCCCTAATTAGGAAACAAATGCGTTTTACACTTCTGGCCGAAATTTGTTATTACACCTTTGTGGACTTACTAATTCAAATAGCGGGAGCGAACCGTGAAGGTTGACGCGAGGTACCGTTGTTACCAACTCGACTGGCACAATTTCAGAATCTTCCGGAGGATCCTTCCAAGGGAGAATGCTTGCTCGTTACCAGTAGCTCGTACGTCTGCCTCGATGAATTTCAATGGATGCTCTTTGTAGACGCCCTGTTGGTCATTACAGGTGGGGAATTTTTGTTAACCAAGGTATTTGGATGGGCATTAGGTATTCACGTATTGTTAGGTGACTGTTGGACTTTCGAACGGTCGCCTAAAGGAAATGCAATTCTTAGCAGTCACCTTTTCATTAATAGCATGGAACACTTGAAGTCCTTCCTTTTATTTTATGTGAGTTTACTGCAGGTCTCGCCTGTCAATTTTCTTATTCTAAATTTTTATTACGTGTGACCCTTTTATTTTAAGGGGAACCATTTTATTTTAAAGATAACTTTTTGGTTCGATGAAATTGCTTTATTTTTAAGGAATTTACGTTCATTTTGGGTTTGCTTGCTCAGAATGGTTTTTAGAGCGAAGGATGATTGGAAGAAACAAGATGGCGGTGAACGGTCGGCGAGCGGAGAGAGGCTAGAAAATGAGGGAAATGGAATACATTACGCACCTACACGGTGGTTCACGCACAGCATCCTATAGCGCTGTTTCTATGTGGACACGCCGGCCACTCACATCTTCGATAGTATGTGTTCGGAAGTAATTGGTAAAACGCATTCACTCGATGCACTCACGTGTGCAGCTGTGTGCACGTGTGCCAGGACTTTCTTTCCTTCAATTTATACTTCCACGATTCTCTCTTATATTCATTCTTTTCACAACCTTTGTGATATTCTTTCTTCTTATCTTTACGAATCACTATGATCCATATCGTTTCTAATTTTTAAATATCACATATGCTCCAGATACTTATTGTAGGTTTTTAATTTACAAATAATTTCTGTGCGTTTGTTGGTCTCGTCACATCTGCTTACCTGAACGCTTTTGCTATTGGTTGCGATTCTCCGTTTCAGGTTTCGCTCCGTGCCAATGATTCGACCTCTGTTTAGTAGTCAATTTTGAATATTTAGGGCCGGTTCCACCAACCTCGATTAAAAAGTTAATCCTCCGTTAAACCTAGTTACGCTTTCCACCACTTTTTAGCGGCCGGTTAACTCGCGTTAACCACAGTTAAATCTAACCGGTCAAAATTGATCGGTTAAGGCGACTTAATCGTCCTCTAACCTAAAAACTGCAGTGTCGTTGTGAAATATGGAGTTTTTGGAAGAAGTTCTGAGATCGTCTGATGACGAAGTCGAATAAGATGTTTTTGAATTTATATGTGATATGTTAATATATCACGAACAAAACATACACCAACATTCACGTTTTTTAGGTTAGTGTAGGCACCAGCGTGGCGTGAACATGTATGGCGGACATATTGCTTTGCTTTCCACTCGACCGACGGGTAGCCAATCACACGAATGATTTAAAGTAAAATAGGAGTTACTTCGAAAAGACTATCTGGTTAGCTAACCGCGCCCACGAAAAATGTGGTGGAACGCATAACAGGATAATCCAAGCTTAACTATGGCGTTAACTTTAACCCGCCGTCAGTTAACCACTGATTTAACCCTTAAACTGCACTGTGGGTGCCAAACACCCAGAACAACTTTAAGCTTATTTTTTTCTAAAAGTATACTGTTTCAAGAGTATCCCATTAAATTTTTAGGTCAAAATATTCAAAATTACGCAATATATACATTTTTTTATGAAAAAACTCATTTTTTCGATTTTTTTTTTGAAATCCAGTTTTTAACAAATTATATCGTAATAAAACCAACGGGATTTAAGAAAAACTTATAATTCTAAATCCCATTAGAATTTCGTTACAAAATATTGAAATCCGTCTTAGTTATACAAGTTTAAACATCTGGTGTCAAACACCCACGGTGTAGCTTACGTAATTATTTTGAGATGTGCAATGTTAACTGGGTGTCAAACACCCACGGTGTAGCTTACGTAATTTTTTTGAGGTGTGCAGTTTAAGGGTTAACCGAGTTTGGTGGAACCGGCCCTTAGTATTTTTATTATGGACTTAAACATGCTGCTCGTTTTTCAACATAACTTTTCAACCGCTAATTTAATTTTCTGATTTTTCTGGTGGTAAAATGTTTATTTGTTTTTGCAATTGCATAAATAATTTCACAAAATTAACATAACTAGTTATAGTAATTAATTCTTTAATTGTCGAGGATTTAATAATTGAACTTTGAGTGTGCACCAGATATTAAGGTTTCAAGAATTTCTAAATATTTTTTAAATTTTCTAAGGATTGCATGCAATATCCTTGAACGTTAAGAGTTGAAAAAAATGTCAGCGTTTTCAAGCTACTTCGTAATATTCCGTGCGCTTTTAATTTCTTTCTAGAGATTGTAAAGACTTTTACTGAATATTTATAGGGATTTAAACATTTTAGATTAAATTAGATATTTTCAAAGGGTTTTAAATTATTTTAGAGCATTTTGCAAAACTTCAAAGGTTTCAAACATCCTACCGAATTGTTATTAATTTCAACGATTTCTTAGTACCGTTTAATATTTTGATGTGCTTCGCCTGAAATTGTTATTTTTCTAAACAAAGACTCTTCCGATTTGAATCTCATGATTTTCGTTTGAAATAATAAAATTCACTAGCAATAATAATACTTTTTTTGGACAAATTTATTGACAAAAGTTTACGATGTATAAGATTTTTCTTAACTAACGAAATATATTTTTCGGATTAAGATTTTCTATTTGACATCGATGAAATAACTGTATTGTCAATAAGCAATGAAAATTGTATATTTTTCACAGGCGTGGATCTACATAGTGGCAAAAGCAGCGATCAACCCCCCCCCCCCCAGGGATTTTTTTAATTGCTGCTTTTTTTTCTTTTTTACGTGAAAAAGGAGAATATTATCGAAAATATTAATATCAAAATTTTTGCAAAATATTATTTACAATAATCTTTAAATTCATTCATTCACATTGTCCAACTGTCACTTTGCCAGTTCATTAGAGCATACAACAGTTTTGACATCATGTTTTACTTTTAGTATGTAACATGAAGTTGCTTTGCAAAGTTTGGAATTATTTAATTTTTAATGGTTCCATTAGCCTTCGATTCATTATTTTTAAAGCTTCTAATTAGAAATCATATAATTTTCAACGCTGTAAGAATAATTTAACTTTGAAGGTTTAGAATATTTAAAATTCTTCAATTTTTTCTAGTGAAAATAATAGAGAATGTTTTTTTTTGTACAGAAATATCATTTCTTTAATAATAAAATCTATCCAACCACTTTGAATGTCATTTGATAATACCTGAAATGGTACCGACTCAAAGCTTACAATCCGCTTGATTAAAACGATAGTTGCCTGGTGCCAATAATAACAGACATAAGCTGTAAAATATATTTTTTTACATTATGATAGTAACAAAAAAAAAGTATAATAGGAATGGTCGCTACCGCATGCAGGATATAATAAAGGGAAACGTAAAAAAAATAAAATAAAAATAAAAATAAATAAAAAATAAATAAATGAGCGCTAAAATATGGCGGAGAAAGAAAACTAAAATGGACAGGGGCGTTTGATGCTAAAAATTTAAAATTCCTGCAAGTTTAATTGAGAAGGAAAATTATTAAAATTTAGGCATACCCACTTTGATTTCCCCCGCCGCCAAAACATGATAAATTATATAATTTCATTAACGAATTAATAATTATGTAATTATAAAGTTGAATATATATACTCTGGGATACCGGGCGATCTATCAGAGTATCAGCCTTATCCTTGCACGCGGGGCTCTAAAATGATGGACTAACCCTTACCCTAACTGCTCGTGGGAACAACAATGAAACCACCAAAACACCAAAATGTTGTAGATGCGGTTCAAGACAATCAAACGCGCAGAGCACCCGACAATGGGTCGGCAAACAATGCCGATCAGCCTAGAGTTCGGGGTGCTGAAAATAATTTAGATGGAAACACGACGACGAACCGGCGAAACGCCCACATGCAGTGGACGGATCAACTCAAGGATGACCTGTTAGACTGCTACGATGCCAGCATTATCCCTGTTCACCGAGGCTTTATGGCGCGTATGCACACTCTGTGGTGCCAGAAACACCCAGAGCTTCAGCACGTTCCGCATCAGTCTTTGCGAAATCAAGCCGTCAACCTCCGGAAAAATGGATATGTACACGGAGCGCTTCCCCAACCGCTGCTTTATGAAGCTGCAGACGAAGATGAGGAAGCGACATTGAGACCAACCGCAGAAAGCAGGCACTTTCTCAGAGATGATCGCAATTTCATTAAAAGCAGGAACATTAACATGCAAGTTGCTCCTAAGCCCCAAGATCTGGCTGAAATGGATGCCATCCTTCGTGGAGATATCTCGCAAGAGTCCGACCTCTGGACCATCAAGTGTTCAGTTCATGGTGCTGCGAGAGCTTTGGCTGATTCAAATCGAAGGCTGAAACCGACGATGGATCGAAAGACCAAAAGACGCTTGCATCAACTGAACAAGAAGATTGGATGGGCAAGACAGAATGCGTCCCGTGTTCAATGTGTGATTGACTACATAACATCTGGTAGACCGTTTACGAAAAGGGTTCGAAAGTTCACCCAAGAACTAAGGATCTTGAATCACACACTAAACAAGTGAAAGCTGCTGACAATCAAGCAGCATATTGTTAAAAAAATACGGCTGCTATCTGACGCAAGGAGGAGAATACAGAAGAGGGAGAGATGGATCAGGGAGAATCAACAGTTTCTCGCTGACTCATCGCGCCTCTTCAGCGATCTACCTGTTTCTGTAAAAAATCCACCCAAGCCCAAGGAGGTACAGACTTTTTGGAGAGAGGTGTACAAGATCCCGAAAACACTAGAGTTGAAAGAAGATACTGACAATATCATCCGCTTCAAGGAGTTTTGCGACAACCTCATAAAATCTGAGGAGGAATGTCCATCAGTCACTGCCGAAGAGGTGAAAAAAGCACTTAGAGGCACGAAGAACTTTTCCGCTGTTGGACCAGATTTTATCAAGAACTTTTGGTGGAAGAAGTTCACTTTTACACACCAACATTTGGCCCGCTTATTCACCTCATATTTAAAGTCGGAGACGCCCATTCCGCAGTGGCTGGTGTTAGGACGCACTATACTCCTGCCAAAAAAGGGCAACTTGTCCAACCCAGAGAAGCACAGGCCAATAACTTGTTTGAACACGCTGTATAAGATATTTACAGCTGTCCTCAACAACAAGATTGTTCAACGAATTGAGCCTGTATGGCGAGAGATGTACGAACAACGTGGTTCGAAAAAAGGTGTAGCAGGCTGTCGAGAGAACCTGCTAATTGACAGGTGTGTCTGTAAAGACGCTGCAGCCCATCAGCGCATCCTGTCAATGGCCTGGATTGACTACCGGAAAGCTTTCGATTCAACCTCTCATAGACTTATCATCTGTCTGTTGAAAAGCTTGAAGGTACATCCACACATAGGGAGATGCATAGAGAGATTGATGCCTCTTTGGAAAACTAGATTTACTATCTCATCTAGAAATTATCGTGTAACAACGAATAACGTCACCTTCCAGAGGGGCGTCTTTCAAGGTGATACCATGAGCCCTTTACTTTTTTGCATCACACTTCTGCCTCTATCTCTCGCACTACGAAATTCTCCTGGATACCTCTGTGGCGACACTAATCAGCGCGAGCATAAGGTCACTCATGTATTTTATATGGATGACCTGAAGGTCTATGCCTCTGGTAAAAGCAAATTTCAAACTGCTATAAATATTGTCAAGAACTACACAGGAGAGATTGGGATGGAGTTTGGCTTGGACAAGTGTGCCAAAATTCATTTGAAGAAAGGAAAGATTACTGGCATTCTTGTGGATATAAGTGTTATCAGACATCTTAATACTGGAGAGACCTATACATACCTGGGCATGCCTCAAAACCGCATTCAGGACGTAACATCAGTGAAGGAATCTCTCCGAAGCAGATACAAGCATCTTCTTCGACAGATTTGGTCTTCCAATCTGTCGGCGTTGAACAAGGTACCTGCGACTAACATGCTTGTCGTCCCGGTTCTACTCTACTTGTTTGGGGTAGTTCAATGGACGAAGAACGAGCTTAAGGCCCTTGATGTCATTACACGTAAGATCATGCATATGCATAAAAGCTTGCATATCAATTCGTCAGTTACGCGATTATGTATTTCACGCCGTCAAGGCGGAAGCGGACTTCTGAATCTCCAGTGTCTTCATAACCGGATTATTCTAAGTACAGCTTACATCGTTGCGAATGGCAGAGATCCTCTCCTAAAGATGGTCAGGAACCACGAGATGATTGGCGAAGGAGCGTTCCTTTACAAATCCGCGGAGCAAGCGGCCGAGACCCTTGGCCTGAATGTTAACATCAGAAGTGAGGAGAGTGCATTACTTCATCTAGATGCTTCACTTCTAAAAACCAAAGTGAAGAAAGCAGAGGTTGAAAATTTTCAACAAGCGCTACTCGACAAGAAAATGCATGGAAACTTTCACAGAAATATAGAAAAACAGTCCTTGTCGAAGGAGCAAACTTTTGCTTTCCTCAAATCGTCAGGGCTTAATTCAGGTACTACTGGGGGCTATTGACATTTTTTGGATAGCAGTTGCTCTTAGTGGAACCCTGCGGTGGTTGTTTAACTTTTTTTAAAATTATATATATATATATATATATATATTTATTTATGTCTACAATTAAATAAGGACCAAGAAAAGAAATTGCGCAGAAATAGGAAAGTCCAAGTGTAAAATTGATTTTCAATTTTTTTTTAACATCACCGCTATCGAGGACGATCTCCTAAAAATCCGGCGTGGTTTGTTACATACACCCTCTACCCCCCCCCCCGGTTGGGGGGATTGAAAAATGATTATTATTAAAGGTAATGATTTTCAATTTATCAAAGAAAAATGATTTAGTGGACGGCCACTCAAATCATACCAAGGTGGATGTAACTCGAGTTCGTACAAATTCCTCGAGTTAGCGTTAAACACGCTAAGACTCTGAGAATGAAAAACGTAGAAATATGGTAACAACAAAAACTGAAAATCGAAATGATTCTTCTTAAATTCTTACAGACAAAAATTATCATCCCTTAGTAATCTTGTTACTAAGTCATCCACCCTAAAAATAGTTTTTTCTTTCTTTCTTTTAAAATGGAAATATGAAAATTATTAATGACGGCAAGTAAATGCGGAAGCGATCATGAAAGAAAAATCATGTGAATTAGGACATAAACATATAAATGTAAGATGAGAATAAGAATGCTATGAATTAGAATAAGAAAAGGTACCGCATATAATTGTAAATTGGTGTGAGTGTCTCGCGGTCAAGCACCTTTGGTTCAATTCATACGCAAGGTGCAACACACACGGCGTAAGCTGCCGTGTACATAGAACCAAGGAGCATAGTATTGATGCTCCTCGGCGAACGCACGCTGGCGCGCGGTGATTCTAATCACCCGTAACAAGCGTAATCAGTATCTGTCTATCCGCTCCCCATCCTACCCTACTAAATCCTGCCGTTCCACCCTTAACGCACCTGAAAACAAAACAGTGTATATCTTCTGACCTAATGCACCGAATTTCTTGAAACAAAAATATACTCATGCAATATGGGACATACCGATACTGTGAAAAGGGTCAAACATAATAACTTTCAAATTTGGAAGGAAAAGTGAGATCTTGCAATTATATCCTGAAATGAATAACAATAAAACATTGTACAATCAAATCATTTCAACAGGTATAATTGCAAAATAAATTAAAAGCTGCCCCAGCGGAATTTCATATTGCTCAACAATTTTAAGCAACTCATACAAGTTAAAATACAAAAATTCGTGGTGCAATACACTCACTCGATTGAATTGCGAAAAATGCTGCAATAGCAACAGTCCAGTAACCTATTTCCAATCATTCTCATCATTTCCATTTCACAACCAAATAAAGGAATGTTCAACCTAGCAAAATCCCCCACTAAGAAAAATCTGAAAACGTATCGACGAGGAGCATCGATCAAAAATGATCATGGCAGTTCGGTGAGCTTCTTCGACTGAGTAAGAAGTCTCAACAAATCTCTTCTTTGGAGACCCGGCGACGCCCGTCTTGTTAAAATATTACCACGGTAGGTCAACTTCACGTGTTTCGACACCAACAATTCTAATAGGGACGTAAAAGGTATTTTGCATTATCATTTTAACGTTGTGCAACTCAAACTTAAACTTTCAAAGTTTTCTGGCTACGCCCGTCTTGATAAATTATTACCACGGGAATTCAACGTTACGCGTTTCGACACCAACAATTGTAATAGGGACGTAAAAGGTATTTGCATTATCATTTTAACACATTGCAATTTAAGTATTAAAAATTTCTAGCAAAAGCCGCTTCGGACAACATTAGACGGTGCCGCGAAAATCCCAAACAAAAGGAGAACCAATGAAGAATGAGATATCTTACCGAATCTCAAAACGGTAAGAAATCCTATTCAAATGGGTTGTATTTGTTTTTACTGAGAAAAGGCAAAAGGGATTAAAGGAGTATAAAAGGATGCTGCTTTAATCCTGGTTAAAAGGGGCCATTGGAATCTTTTTCTTCGTAAGAACAAATATTAAAAGCGAATAGGTGGAAGTGAAAGTGCTCGACCCGCACAGGTGAATTTCTGCGTGTGTGTGTGTGTGTGTGTACGGGTATATTCTTCTAAAGACTAGAGTAGTCCAACGCAAGGACTACGAAATAAGTGAAACGGAAAAACATTATACTTCGGCCCGCAAGGGAGGAAAGCCCTCCGCAAATTGAATTATCGGACTGCCTTCCCCTCTTTCGGTAAATTGAGTCATTAAAGGTGTACAACAGTGAGCGGTCAGTAAGACTGTATCGTTCCCATTTTTTCATAAACTTTCGTGTAACAATGTCATACCCTACTTAGGGCAAATTTTATGCGGGGGTTGTTGAATAAACGCAATTATAATTTCATAAAATATAATTAAATTGGGTCTATTATGTATCATATAAAAGGTCAACCTACTCCATGCAAAGGTTATGAGAAGTTGTAGGCTCCGGAAGCTACGATCATGGTGCCTTAAAGCAACCAATCCCGACGCAACTGGAACGTGTACGTCATCCGCTTCTGCTCCTTCTGTCCTAGAATGTAAGCAAGAGCGGCAAATTTACGCGAGAAAACATCGGGCAACACTGTTCCTTGGAGTCAGGTCTCTAGCCGCGGATGATCTTACGCGGCAGACGGGGCAGTTGGAGATGAAGGTTTCACCTCTGAATATTTTTTTAGAGCTACCAATCTTTGTAGAATGTTATGAGGAACAGTGTTGACGGACCAGATGAAGTGATCCCAGAAGAACAGCCTTTTGCATCCGGTTCGCGATGGAATGAGCCTGACGCCGGCAAGCCGGAATCTTGTTGAGTCGGCTAATAACTGAAGCTTTCATACCTCCAAGACAGCCGATTATGAGAACTACAAGATGGACTTTGAAGCCTTGGTAGAGTCTGCTCAGCTCGAAAAGAAGTGCTTGATATTTCGCCCGTTTTTCTTCCTCCTTTGCCGAGATATTACCATCGGCTGGTGCCGAGAATTCAATCACGTAAATGATATTGTTCCTCACATCTTGGAGGACAATATCAGGCTTCGTAGCACTGATACGTTGAGTGGTGGAGAATGAGAAATTCCAGTAGATCTTACACTGATCATTCTCCACAACGGACTCGAGTTCCCCCTGGGCGTATGGCAAGACGGGCAATAGATCAACACCATAGAAGTGCCTAAGATGGTAATATAACACCTTAGAGCCGCATTATGTCTCTATATGTACCCGTAGCGTGCATATTTAGAGCATCCACTGAGAACATGTCCAAGTGTTTCTGGCTCTTGCTTGCGCGCTCGGCAGTTGGTATCGCCTACAGGTATATTCATTATGCGCTTGCGGTAAACTAAGGTGTCTATAACGCCGTCTTGGCAGGCAAAAAGAAATCCCTCAGTCTCCGATTCTAATGCAGCAGACTTGAGAAACATGTTGGACAGACCCATCGAGAGCTCTTCTATACGTATAATGCCGTAGAATTTACCATGAAGGGGCTTGTTAGCATGTTCCCTTAGTAGAAGCGTATGTTCTGCTTCCTGTACACGACTTTTGAGCACCAAAGGTGTTAGTGATGCTAGGCCATGTGTAGTGTCGCTGGAATCAAATGGGAGGCCAAGCTCGTCTGCGGCCCTATCTGCGGCACGGTATAGAAACGCCGCAGCATTGACGACTTCATGTTGATGTATGAGTCGCATAAGAGAATCTGTGCTATTTAGAACTGAGCAGGCTGTAGCCAGAACCGTTCTGCGATGAAGACACTCTAAGCTCAGCAAGCCTCTACCCCCTTTATCTCGAGGGAGGTATATTCGAAGTACGGAAGATCTAGGATGATGACTTCGATGGATTGTCATCATCTTGCGTGTGCTTCGGTCAAGTTGCTTCAACTCATTGACGTTCCATTTTCCTGCACCAAACGTGTAGAGCAGTATAGGAATGGCCAGCATATTGGTCGCCTGGATCTTATTCTTTCCAGATAATTCGGAAGCCCAAATTCTTCTGAGAATTTGGCGATATCTTTCTCCAAGGGCCGTTTGTAACACACGCACATCCTGGGTTTCCGCTTGCGTTATTCCAATATATGTATATGTTTCTCCAATACCAAGATGTTGAATGGTATTTCCGCCTATGAGTTGAACATCCTGATCCTGACGCGATGATGTAGTTTCTAGTCTTCCTTGGCGTAGGTGGACGCAGGCACACTTGTCCAGTCCGAAGCTCATGCCAATCGTTTTAGAGTACCTATTTACCGCCTCCACAAGGATGTTGAGGTCCTCTTTCGAGGAAGGAAAGAGTTTAAGGTCGTCCATGTATAAAAGGTGGTTGACCTTATATTCTCTTTTGTTCGGCGGGCCACATAGGTATCCAGAGCTTTTGCCTCTGAGCACAATAGATAGAGGCAAGAGGGAGATGAAGAGAAGTATCGGACTTAGAGAGTCTCCTTGGAAGACCCCCCTATTATATGTGATATAGCTTGTAGTCACTTGTCTTTTGTCAGATGTTATGACAAATCTTGTCCGCCACAAGAGCATAAGCTCTTTCATGCATCTCACTATTTTTGGGAGCACCTCCATGCACTCAATGAGCTTAATAAGTAGCTCCTGGTTCGTGTTATCGAATGCCTTACGGTAGACAATCCAAGCCATGGACAGATTGCGTCGATACCTGATCGAGTCCTGGGTAATACGCCTGTCTATTAACAGGTTCTCCCTGCAACCTGTCAGACCTCTCTTGCATCCACGTTGTTCAACTATTGCACTCCATACCGGCTCCATAGATGTTAATATCCTCTCTTTGAGGATGCCAGTGAATAGTTTTTAGCTGGTGTTTAAACAAGCTATGGGCCTGCAGTTCTTTGGACTTGACAAATCTCCGGTCTTAGGGATCAATACCGTGCGTTCTTCCACTAGCCACTGCGGGACGGGTTGTTTTCCGTTTAAGAAAGTAGTAAAATATACGAGCTAGATGTTGGTGCGTAGAAGCAAACTTCTTCCACTAAAAGTTGTTGATTTTATCTGGCCCTGGCGCGGAAAAATTCTCAGTTCTAGCGATAACTTTCTTCACTTCCTCAGCAGTAATTAGTGGACACTGTTGCTCTGGACCTTGTAACCTTTGCCTTTGGCAAAAGTTACGAAAGAGTGATATATCTGAAGCTTCTTCATTTAGCTGATAAGCATCTTCATATACTTGTTCCCAGAAGACTCTAATCTCTTCTCGACTAGGCGGATTTTCAACGGCACGTGACGTTTTATTGAACAGACGGGAAGGATGAGTAGAAAATGTGGAATTTTCCTGAATCCACTTTACTCGCCGTGCAAGGCGCTGTTTTGCTGTTGAAAGAGATCTTATTTTTTGCGTCCAGTGCTGCTTGATGGTCAACAGTTTACACTTGTTCAGCGTGTGATTTGCTTTCCTTAAGTTTCAATTTTGACCGAAGGAACCCAGTCCAACTTAGAGGAATTTCAAGTGAAAAAAAATAACATCTTAAGAAATATCCAAAGATGGCAGTGTGACGCCTCCACAACTCTAGCTTATCAACAGGAAGAGGTTAATAAATGGAAAAGTGTATTAACTAGGTTGGGTTGTAACAGCACCAGAAAATGGTTCGCAAACAGTGCCAATCACCATAGAGTTTGTGGTGCTGAAAATAATTTTTCTGTAAAAACGACGACCAACCGGTGAAGCGCTTACATTGAGTGGACGAATCAACTCAAGGATGACTTGCTGGACTGCTACGATGCCAGCATTATTTCTGTCACGGAGGCTTTATGGCGCGTGTACACACTCTGTGGTGCCGAAAACACCAGCAGCTTCAGCACGTTTCGCATTAGTATTTGCGAAATAAAGCTGCGTACCTCTCCAGAAATGGATATGTACGCGGAGCACTTTCCCAGCCACTGTATGGACAAGCTGCAGACGAAGAGCAGGAAGCGACATTAAGACCAATCACGGATCAACAATTATTCAGTTTATGGTGCCGCGAGAGCTTTGGCTGATTTAAATCGAAGGCTAAAACCAACGTTGGATAAAAGACCAAAAGACGCTTGCATCAACTGAACAAGAAGATTGGATAAGCAAGACAAAATACGTGTTCAGTGTGTAATTGACTACATAACGTCCGGTAGACCGTTCACGAAAAGGGTTCAAATGTTCGCCCAAGAACGGAGGATCTACCATCACACGCTGAACAGGTCAAAGCTGTTGACAATCCACCAGCACATTGTTGACAAAATTTTCGCAAAACCTTCTTCAGCGATGTCCCTGTTTCTGTCAAAAATCCACCTAAGCCCAACGATGTAGATACATTTTGGAGAGAGTTATACAAGATCCCGAAGACACTAATGTTGAAAGAAAATTGATTGACAATTATTTCATACATCGAATTTTTAATTCTTACTAGTTTTTCGAAATTAAAAATATTCTCTTATCTCATTTCGTGAACTACATGCGATTTTGGTTAAGTCTGCTTAAGTCTGTCGGGTCTATTTATATTCTTTCTTCAAATAATAATATTATTTTTATGGTAGACCATCGACATATAGTACTGGACAGCTAGCTACGGCCGTCAAAAGTGGAATAGGGAATAGAAAGAGAGGGGAAATCGAGAGAGTCGACCTGTCCTTTTCTAAGGATGGCGATTGGTGGATTGGTCCTTTTCTAATGAAAGCAGATGGAAGATAAGTAGAACCAATCACCATCCTTAGAAAAGGACAGGTCGACTTTCTCCATTTCCCCTATCTTTCTATTCCCTATTACACTTCTGATGGACGTAGCTAGCGGTCCAGTACTATATGTCGATGAGGTAGACGCACAAAATGAGAGTGTTTTACTACTTGAGGATTGAGCCTAAACTCTCTCTTTTCGAGCGGCGCAAGCGGACGCATATATAATATTGGACCTCGTAGTAGAACAGAAGTGTACGGGTATCAGGTCCAACATTATATAGCATTTATCAAATGCGCTTGGTTGCGACGACTCGAGAAGAGAGATCACGTTCAATCCCCTACCAGCAGAACACGCTTCATATTTTGCGCGTCTCTGCGAAAAAAATACAGTACGTGCCATGGAGGAGACCCTCGCCTACCACTCGTTCCGAAAACACTGCCCTCATTATGAAAACGCGGTGCCCTCCTCCTTGCTATGTAATGTAATATGATAACATACTATGTTTGAACTAAAATAACGAAATTCTTCATCAAAACAATAATTACACGTTTTTGAAAATGTTGCGCACACTCTTATTGGCATTATAAATAATTTAAACTATAATATTTTCGTCAAGCAAAAGAATGTTTCAGCTTAAGTCAACAAAATTCTTAACCTATCCTTAAATATTTAAATTTTATAACAAATAAAAACTTGTAAAATAATATATTTATAATGAAAACAGTAAAAGTTTAATACGTAAATGTCTTTCTTAATATTTGAACTTGATTGCAAGCAAGTTATAAAGTCTTAAGTTTTAGAGTATCGGAGATAAGAAATTCATGTATCAGGTACCTTGTAACTTATTATTATAATTATATAATTATGAGTCACATCTTATTATGAATCGTTATTTAATATTTATTTACAGTTAATTTTTTTTTGCATAATATAATTTTAAAATAGAATCTCCTTTTAAAATCTTTCAATGTAAGTAGACTGGAATTTGGATTTACCACCGGTTTGGGGGATGGCTACAGTGGCCTTCACTGGTAAATCCAGATTGTCCAAACGTGAACATTCAGTGGCGTGTGAACAATTTCCAGTTGGAATACATACATAATATTACCGCGCACTGCTTTTTTGTCGCTACGCTACTGGTGTTACACGCTTGGTTGAACACCCTCTCTCGACCCCGAGGGGCTCCATTCCCAGTCCGAAACCACCGCGGCAAAAATTTTCGGAAGCAGTAAATGTGGACTCATTCAATACCAGTTTCAGTGTATGTTTATTCATTTCTAAAATTTAGATTTGTCTTTCTTTGACACGGGACCACAGACACCAATTTCCGCGTCTTTTTAATATAAAAAACAATTGCTAAGTCTTTCTAACGCTTAAAACTGCCGATACGTTTCTTTAATGCAGAAATCTATCGCTACGTCTATCTGACTATCTCACTCGTGGGTCACGTCTTTTCTATCAAGCTTTTTTTATTTAACTTCTATTCTTTGTATGCGGATGATTTTAAATTATACATTTCGGGACCTATTTCCTCTCTGGATCAATTGCTGAGTTGGGCACAGGAAGATACTGATTTTGTGGCTCCTGACTTCCTTTCTCTCCTTTCTCACATAAATATTGCACTCTCGCCCGTGGCATAATCCACATATACTTCCCGTTAAACCTTGACTCTCTTGTTCTCTCTTCCCCTGCTGTCTTCTCTCTCTCTCTCTCCATGCTGTTTTTCTCAACCAACTCATATACCTTCCTTCCTTCCTCGTGCATCCTTCTCACTTCATCCATGTGCAGCCCATTCGTTCTAAAATACCTTTCCCTTTCAACCTCCATCTTTCTACCCCCTCTCCTGTTTTTTTCTCTAACCAACACTCCCTAACCAGCTTACTTCCCCCCTCTTCCAAAAATTTCTCCTCATATTTACACGCCCGACTCCCCGCTAGAATCCCTACATTCGTTCTCCCCGTCTTCCTCCTGACAATATAATTAGGCGTCTTCCTTGCCAACCCCACACCTTGTCCACACCTCTACTCCATACTATAGCACACTCATCACTAGTGAGTAAAACAATTTTATTCTCCTTCCAAAATCATCTGCGAATAAATTCTTTCCCAACCCCCACACCTGCCTCATCACCACATTTGCCCTCCTCACTCTCTCTTTTATGTGACCATCCACTCCACCATTCCTCCGAAACAAGAAGCCCAGCTACACAAACTCTTTCACCTCCTTCACTGCCTTTCCTTCCACGTCCACTCCCCTCCCTTATCCCTTCCCCCTCCTTTTATGAACACTATAACCTTGCACTTTTCCGCATTCAGCTCTAACCTGTTCTTATCCAGGTATCTTATCAACCTTTTCATCATCTTCTTTAAGGCCTCCTCGCTTCTTGCCAGCAACACTATGTCATCTGCATACGCTAGTGACCAAATTCTAACACCTCCTATCCTGAATCCTACCACCCCGGCCTCCAGCTTACTTTCCATATCCGCAAGTTAAAGGAGTATTGGGTAAGACGGAGAAGAAGAGAAGGAAGGAGTAAGGGGAATGGAGAAGGAAAGTTTGTAAAGAGGAGAGGAAGTAGATATAAGTGAACTGTAAATATTGTAAATAGCAAATAAGTATTAGATATCAACCGCGGAGGCAGAGATTGGCAATGCGGTCGTAGAATTAAGGTGTGGGTGGATGTTAGTTTGTAAGGATTAATTATAAGAAAATTCTGTAAAAAAATGGAGCTGTAAGTAAGGCAATTTTTCAAGGCTTGTAGGCCGAGAAATAATAGTTTATCTAATATCTAGGAAGAGCACGGTGGTCACCAGATGCTACTGCTATTAAGGTTGCGGCTACCTGGAAGTGGGGTGACAATGGGGCCGATGAGGTGTTTGGCGTTCAAAGAGGCAGTCGCGAGGAGGAAGCCTCAGAAGCACACTATTGCACGACTCCGTGTTTCGCATAGGACGCCATGTTTAGAAATAAAGACATAAGATTGGAAATCGTCACTGAAGTTATGTTATTGATGATTGAGGAAGGCAAGAAGGGTGGAGTGAGACAATTTTCCAACCGATACGTTATTGCCAACAACAAGTAAGGCAAATGTGCCAGTAATCGTGACGGTCCCAATAATCGTGAAACTTGGTTATAATTCTAATATATTATCAAAACCATATATTAAAAGTAACATTTAAATATAAACCCGATTTATTTTTAGCTTTTTATAGTAGAAAATAGAAATTACATTCGTTCAAATTAAATAAAAAGCAAGAAAATTGGCATCACGATTACTGGGACTAAAGTCACGATTACTGGGACAATTTACCTTATATGATAGTTTTCAATTGGGACAAACCGTACATTACGGTGGTTTTGAAAGGAGTTACAAATTTGGAAAATGTTGATTCAAATGTACGAGATGATTCTCCCATTGGTAATATTCTACAAGTTGATTTGTACTATCTGTCCGAGCTTCCGATGAGTATGTCCAGAAAACTCCAAACCACTAGGGCGGAGTTCAGCCAGAATAAGCTTCTACCTACTCTTTTACTAAAACAAAAGTATGTTCTCCATTATAGGGCTTGCAAAAATTCTCGAACAAACGATCTTGTATTAATGAAAAATCACAGAGTACCTGAATGCAATCAGTTGAAATGGCTTAAAAGTTACATAGATTTCAATACTGAAAAGAGAGCCACGTTTCTTGATTACTTTTTCGAAGATGATGTTCTTAATAGTCCTTGAGCTTGCACGTCACTGAACTCCTCGGCATGACTTGATCCAGAGTGAATATTTTTGTTGTCCAGTTGGGAGTGTATCCTTTCTAAAAAAATTGTGTGCTTGCTGACTCCAACTCTGACATCAACTTTGAATTTTGTTCTTTTCCTGCATATATGTATTTCGTAGTTTTCTAAAGCGTCGCATCAACCCCTCTTTATCCTCAGCAGTGATATCATTTGGCTTTATACCTATCAATCGATGTTTGGTATTGTTGTACTTGGAGATGAGAACAGCTAAAATATCTGTCCACTTGTTACCTCTCAACATGAAATGTGGCTACATCTGGTTCTTGAGCGTCCGATTATATCGTTCACTGCTTGATACCTTTGTATTACTATGCGTTGAAAAGAGATTAATGCCATGCCGTTGTATAGTATTTTCTAAATGTTAATTATGAAATTCTTTGCGTTCATCAGTGTGCACGTTTTTTGGTATACGGCCATACACAAGTATAGATTGCATTGCTGAAGTGACATTTTGTCCATTCTTGCTTTTATCAGGAACAGCGCAGTTGTACTTGGAGAAAATAACTTGTGGGCCTATTTTTTGCCTGTTTAAAAATGTATCCAATCATAAAATATCTCCATTTTTTTTAAATTCTATAAATCTACGATAGGCACCAGCCGTTATGTCGATGTTGCAAAAAAAAAACACACGCTAGGATATAACGGCTGATCCTAAAATTTTGTAAGAGTGCATGAGCAATTATCTCCTAACTTCAAAAACAAAGGCTTTGGCGAAGCTCTCCTTCATTATATCACACTAAGTTATATTCCGCCAGAACTCTTGCCAGAAATTAAAATTTACTCACCTCGAATTTAACACTTATATTTCAATGCTTGGACTTTCAACAAATCCACTAATCAAGGACCGTCAACATGATACGTTGTATGGTTTTACAATAAAGTTCTTGTATGATCTTACGCACGACATAAACCATATTCAAATATAGCTTTCTATTTTGTTGTCGAATTCTGAGAAACTTGTCTGTCAAATACTAGTAATTATCAGCTGGCTAAGACGTACCGGTTTCTTCTTGAAGCATAGTTGTATCTTGTTCTTCTTCAGTATTAGCAGATTATCTTCAACGTTTAACTTATTATCTTTTGAGTGGCTTCTTTACCCATTTTTGGCATTCGCTATTTACGTTGGATCACCTTACTAGTTTTTGCGATTTGTCAGAGCACCTCCTTCTCTTTGTGAAACTTTGAATTGTTGATGTATTGATGTCTCAATCGATAATGACAATAATGACATCATTTCCACAGCAAAACCTTCATTTATATAGAGACAAAATATTCAAATTCTTTTCTGTCAACACCCTAGTTGAGATTAATATCCTTGTCAATGACAAAGAATCCATACTTGTCTGTATTCCAATATGCTCAACATACCTGGCTGGGGCCTTTGACCAGGCCACTGGGCGCCCCCTCGGGTTGCGGATAGAGGGTCCCAGTACTGTAGGTCTCTGCTAAATACGGTCACATAACTTAATAAGCAGTTTCGGAAAATGGTCCAGGGGTGGTCCCGTAGTAAAAAGATACACCAAGCTAAGGCGTGAACAACCGAGCCCATGGCTGCATGGCACCAGGATGTGGTGTTACATACGGTGTCTCCAAGATAGCGGGTCGCATCCTAGAGTATTCAGACCTTACCCTCGCATGCGGGGCTCTACGGGGGCGGACCAATAATTTCCCTCGCTACTCGTGAGACCAAGCATGGCTAATCAAAATCAAAATTCAGAACAAAGTTACAGTGAAGAATTGTCCAGTATTCTGGATAAAAGTTATTGGGCGCAGTTGCTTGGTGAAGACGTGGACGTAACGGAGCGGCTGGAAACAAGTCTCTGAAGTGAAGTGAGAGGCCATAAGGAGGGTGCAAAGCATTCGATGGAGAAGAAGGTCAAAGAGATCCGGAAGCTACACAGTATACTTAAAAATTGAGAATTTTTGCCGTACAAAAAGGAGTATGTGCAAGCAAATCACTAAAGGGCTAGAAGATGCATTTGATTTAATCGAGAAAGTGCAGACAAAATAACTTCGACGGAGGGCTAGTTTGACAGCTTCGAATATCATATTGGAGAGTTTTTCATCAAGAGCCTCGCATTGTTGGAACGTGGACACCAGCCATGAAAAGAGAGGTGAAGAGGCCGAAACCTCCGTTCAAATCGACACCGAAGAAGGAGACAATATCGGTATTGTAAAGTGAAAGTGCAATACTTGTACGGTAAACGGCGCGTATTCTTCGAAATGGCAATACACGTATTGCAATTTTACCTTCCAGTACCGGTATTCCAACACTGCCTTACTCGTATAATAAAAGTGTTGTAATGTCCCAAAAAGTTTCAACAGTGAATAATACAACTCAGTAATGAATTCAATCAACATTTTGTCTATGGGCATAGTTAACTGAATAGAAAGGCACCATCTGAATACGAAAATGTTGTCTTTTTGCTGCAAATTGACGCAGCAAAACGTTATAGAATTTTTGGCTATCTACTGTAGGGTGTTCTCTCCTACTTAGTTTCTTTCAAAGACTTTTTTATCTGTTTCCGCCAAAACTGTTTTTTCGTAATTACTATTCTGACACGTATTTCAAAGCATAAATTGCATTACAGCACTATTTTTCTAAACAAAGTAAGCTTTTTTATGTAAACAACTAACATAAAAATTAATAAAAACGGTGATCAATTGAAATATCCACCGTGCCCTGTATCGACATCATAGCCGACTCAACCCTACGCTTTATTTCAGTGAATTGTTTGGCAAGCCAATGGCGCGATCTATTGATGTCAATTTTACCAGTTGCAATTGAAAGTGCATGTTTTGAATTATTTTTAAGTGGAAAATATGTTTAAATTTCGTAATTAATTTCTTTGGCTTAGAAATAGCAAAATAGTAATGATTTCTTCAAAATTATTGAGGATCTGATACTTACTTTGAATTTTTAGCAACATTTGAAGAAATTTTGTGTTTTCCTGGAAATAAAAGGTTTGGGTGGTATATTTAAATTTTGGCCGTGTCTAGTCGTCCCGAAAAATTAGGGGGGTTGGACCAATATTATTTATGTGGCCAGTCACAGGGGTGCCTTCCCGCCCCCACGAGATGTTGGAAAAGGGGTAGGTGTTTCACCAACATTATTTCTATGGCCAATCACAGGGGTGCCTTCCCGTCCCCACCCGAAAATTCGGGACGACTAGCCAAGCTTATGAAAAATATTGCACTAAGTAGTCATCCCGAATTTCGGGACGACGAGACACTGCGTTAAATTTTAGAAGATTAAGAAATTATTTACTGTATTTTCAATTATATTGCGTTGTAACAATCTTCGTGAACTGTGTTTTTATTGTTTTTACGCTTGAAAGTTATATTTTCAGCTCATTAGTTGCGGTAAAATCAACATTTAAATGGACGCACATTATTCGCTTGTCATCAGACCATCATCCTTGCAATTGGAATCAATTGAAATTAATTCACTATATATACCATTAAACCATTTCCCTTTCAGGGTAGGTGTGACACTACCCGATTCGTGTAGTGTTTCTAGGTTTTTCTTGTAGTTATAAAGAATCATTGAAGAATCATTGAAATTTTTATTTAAAAATAAAATTATTGGAATAAAAGATATTATATTAATTTCAATTCTTATCCAAAAAAATATTAAAGAATTTGAATTAATAATATAAATATAAATATAAATATACAAATATAAATCTGCTTTGCGAGATCCTCGCATTAAAAGTGCAGTACTTTTGAATGCGTTTCAATCCGATTTTTTTATAAGGAATGCAAAAGTCGGTGAGGTGGATGTAAAATTATTAATGTTTCTAAAAAATTGACACTTATTACCTTAGAGGAGAAGCGGGGGAAAAAAGCGGCGCGGCGGGAAATGTGGCGCGGTCGCTTTCACAGAAATCTGCGTATTAGGAACGAGTGAGGTTATGTCCAGTATATACAGTCATGAATGCAAAATCAAATAGTAAATTAGAAAAATTGTTTCATTTTTGAGGTAGAAAGTAAGTTTACCCAACAGGTAGAGTAAGTTGACGCAAGTGGACTGTTTTGGAAAACTCAATAATTAAGTATTTTAATTTATGTAAATTAAATTTTTCCTATAAATAAATAAAATCTAAGATATTGGTCTAGGTGTTACGTATTTTGACATAAGATTATCGATTATATTTTTCTTTCTGTCGATTGACATATGTTTTGCGCGCCGCATTACCCGCTTCTCCCTTTATATAAGATTTGACTTCAAGTCAAGTCTTGCAGTTTGATATTATTATTATAACCTTAGACTACTTAGACTAAAGATAGACGTTTAAACATGTCAAAAAATCATGATATATATACGTAAAAGAAGATTCACTGAGCAAAAATGCGTTTATTAAATTCGCAATTCTCAGAGATTTGCAAAAATCGCTAACGTTAATTTTTTCCGTATACTACATATTATGCCTAGTTTTATCAAATCTTGTGATATTTCAATATTTTCAGTTTTTATAGGACAAAAATTCATTTTTATAAACCGCTTAGCTGACTGTTTGAAATTGAAAATAATCCTACGGTGTTGCGATGAGGTCAAACATTTTTTATTTTGAGAATTTAAAAAAATGTCTCTATGTATGAACATTATGGTAGTTTTTTAGGTAAGGTTTTTGGTACTAACAAGAAATAAAAAAATTTAACTTAAAAAGTATAATTTTTCGTAAGTTAGAATCTTTTAAAAATTAAGAAAAATGAAGATTTTATCAATTTCCAAAAAAAGTAGGAAATAATTAGTATTATGTAAGACTAAGACATGCCTTTGGTTAGTACTAAACAACCAAACTGTAATTTCTCTAGACTTTCAAAGAATATCTTCTTAGAATTTACAGCTGTTAAAAAAGACATACATGATTAAGTTCGTCCAAGAAACTTTTTTTCAAGATCTTAGCAGATTATGCATTGGTTATCTAGTATAACTAAAGAAATTTTATATACAAAAATTTAACAAAATTGTAAAAAAAATGAACTGAATCTTGAAAAATGTTCTTGCTTACTTAAAAAAAATTAACTTGGAAAAGATATATTTTTTTAATTCAAATTTTTATTAGCATATAATACAAAAAACTGTACACAAAAATTACTATAATTATCGAGCCCATAGGAATTTTTACCGTAGAAAAATTTGTCATATAAGGAAATCATTAGAGATTCGGCTGTGGTGGCTGTACGGGGTACGGTGGATAATGAAAATAACGCTCGTGTTTGTTGGTTTTTATATTAGTTTTTTACATGAAATAACTCACTTTGTTTTGAAAATCAGTGCTATAATACGATTTTTGTTGTAAAATACTGATTTTAATAGGTGAAGTATTTTTCTAAACTTCTGATATTATAAATTATTTCTATAAACGGTCTAAATATGTTAAAATTAATATTAATATCTAAGAGAATCTTTGTGAATTAAAGTGAATTTAAGTTACTTTAAGTGACTGCAAGTCACTTAAGAAATTTCTGAAGAAATCACTGACTTTAGAAGAATTCAAGTAACTTCATGTAAATTCATGTCACCCCTGGCGGACCGGCCGAACGCAAGCATTACACGGAACAAATTTATCCGTAAAAAAGTCACGAACTAGTAGCTAGGTCTCGGATATAAGAAAAATTCATCGGATATTTATGTATTTTCGTAAATAAGCTGCGAACTTTGAGAAAGATTGACAAAATCGATGTGAAAATTCTAAAACGGTTCATCACTTTTTTTTTACGTGAATAATTACAAAAATATTACGAGTGATTGGGAAAAGATTCTCAGAGCACTCACGAGTTTGCCCGACAAATCTGGGAACTAGAAAGTAGGTTCGCTTGTACGTGGCCCACACACACACTCTCCCAAACGCGCGGTGCGTTGTGCGCTCGTATGTGTTCCTCGAGCTCGTCGGATGAGTGGCTAGAAGTTTTATAATACCTATTTTGTTTGGCCTCGATGGCTGCGCGTGTTTACGCACTCCTGGTTTATGTTTAGAAACAGGTGAGTCAGCAATCTTTGAGGGTTCGAATCTTAAGAGTTGCGAATTTATAAATTAATATAAAATCAAATCACACAAATAAAATTTTTCCTCTTTATATTTCAGTCTGAAATTTTCAGGAACTGTTCGTAAGAAACTTCGAAATTTATCCATATATTTCTCATAGAAATCAGGATGTAATGTTTCATTTTTTTACCTCGTATCCGAGACCTAGCTACAAGTTCGTGACTTCTTCACGGATAAATTTTTTCCGTGTACGCTACAGCGTAATGCTAAAGTAATGCTAAAGTAATATGGCATTATAATTAATAAAAGAAACAAAATAAATATGTAAACTGTTGCAATTATAATAATACGTTAAAATTTACGTTAAATGGTCATGCCGTAATTGCAACAAGTTTCTTTTTCAACGTTAAAAAATGAAAAAATAATGTGGCTCTCATTGCAGTCTGCTAACGGCAGCTTCAAACGGGTTGCCAGCATGCAGGTGCCCGACTTCAATGACAGCCACTTAGTTTTTTTTATATTCAACGGTGAAAAAGCAAGTTGTTGCAATTACGGCATGAGCATTTAACGTGAATTTCTACTTATTATTATAATTGCAACAGTTTATATATTTGTTTTTCTTCTTTTAAAAATTATAATGCCATATTACTTTAGCATTACTTTAGCATTACGCTGTAGCGTAATACTTGCGTTCGGCCGCTCCGCCAGGGACTTCATGTGAATTCAAATGACCTCAGATATTTTAGGAGATTTTAAGAGAATTGAAATGACGTCAGGGGTATTCACTGCCTTCAAATAATCGAGTATTATCACGGAAACAACTTTTCCGAAATAAATCACTTTTAAAATAATTACAAATCAACTTTATTGATTTTACAAGCTTATTAATTTTTAAAGACCAGCTAAAAGCTGTTTTAATTACATTCGTCGATATCTTTGTTTCAAGATGGACAAGCGAACTGTCGGACCCTGGCAGTGATCTTCTTGCTACATGCATACATCTTTTGGTCTTATGATCAGCCGCTGGTTTTGTTTTACGGTTTGCTTCCGCCAAGGTTCTCGGTGCATCATATACACTATAATTTATGGGCCAGACGTCAGATTCTTAGGAAAAATCTGCACGAAGCGCGTCATTTATTTCAGCCTAATCTTTGGGCTTGAGAGAAACCTGGATGTTGATGTTTTTCCTGGTCCTAAAGCATCGCTTTTCCTCTATTGAATGCCTGTCAGCAGTTGGGCACAATGTCGCCTCTCTTTCTCGGTTGACGGCTTGTTCTGGCTACGGTAAGTAGGCGCTCCGTTTATATAACCCCTTTTTTGGAGGTGAGCGGTACGGTTTCGCAGCAGTTAGTGCGAAAAGTGCTAGAGCTCTGAGTGTTTCACGCACCACAGAGCATGCAGTCGCACCATTTAACCTTTTTTCTCAGGGGCCATACTGGTATCGCAGCACTCAGGCGGGTCGTCCCTCAGCTTATCCGTCTACTTAAAACTATTGAGATCTTGCCAGTCCATCATATTGACTCTGCCTTGATTGGTTCCCCAAACTCTAGGGTAGTCGACATTATTGTCCGACCCATTGTCGGGAGCCCTGCGTGTTCGATTGTTTTGAACCGCACTTCCAAATATGTTTGGTGTTATCATCGTTGTTCCCACGAACAGCTAGGGAAAGGTTTTGTCTGCTCTGCATAGCCCCGCATGCAAGAGTAAGGCTGCATACTCCAGGAAGACGCTCGGTTTTCCAGATGCACCGGCTGAGACACCATTCCCTGGTATCATGTAGCCTTCGGCACGGTCGCTTACGCCTTGGTTTTGGGTTTTTTCCTTCGGGACCATTCCTAGATCATTGTCCGCGACAGCTTACTTAGTTTGTATCCATATTCAGCAGTAACCCTCGGTACAGGGAGTCCCTATCCGCAACCCGAGGACGCGTCCGGTAACCTGGTCAAAGGCTTTCCGTATCCGCTCATTAAGAAACCGGACAGAGCCGGATAAGATCCGGGACAACGCGCACGCAGTCTCGACTAACAAAAATCATACATACAAGATATCCGCATTAGGGATATTTAAAAGGGTTCACTGGAAGCAGCTGCCATCTATGAAAATGGCATCGGCTCCCAGTAGAACCGCGGTAAATCACAACTATAGCCACGTCTCACGGCCGTGAGATGGGTGGCCATAAAACACAACGAAATCACAACGACCGACCGGCGAAACCCTCGTGTGTTTTGAGGACACGAAGCGACCTAAATATGACAGCTTTCTTCATCCATTTCGCAAGTGCCTTGGCATATTTTGGGCACGCGGGTATGGCTTTAAAGTTACGAACCAGTGATAGTTTCGCATCTGCAAGAGCACCAATCACAACGACAATTACTTTAACTCAATATTTTGGATACAGATCACGAACATAGTTCATTTCTCGAAATCTTTTGAGAACGATATCAGCCCTCGTGTGTGCAATGGAGACTACTGTCCGAAGATCGTAGTTCCAGAAATCTCTATTGGAGCGTTCGGCATGGTAGGGTCGCGGCTAACACCGTAAGAGCGACAAAGATGGTAGTACAGAACTCTCAGGGCCATATTATTCTTGTAGAGATACATCGTTCACACGTGAGTATGACATCTGGAAAGTATGTGTTCTAGGTATTTTGTGTGTGCAATGTGTGCATGACATGCTCTGCACCTATTGCTGGGAACTTCTTGACGTAACATGCGATCACGGTATAGTAAGGTGGAAATGACAATGTTTTAGCGAGCGAAAATGATACCCTCTGTACCTGAATTAAGTCGCGAAGATCTGAGGAAAGTAAAAGTTTGCTCCTTCGACAAGGGCAGGTCTTCTACACTTATGTCCACTCAATGTGCTAGATACATTGTTTTGATTCAAATACGAGTCAGAAATATATGACCTAAATTTCAAACAACATCCACATTTATGTCTCCTCAATGTACTAGGTACAGTTTTTTAATTCGAATACGAGTTAGAAATATATGACATAAATTTGGAACAACTATATTAAATCAACTTACATAGAATAAGTGTAAATTTTCCTTTATTATTCATTCTTCTGCCAAAAAAAGATCCAGAAAACTCGTAGTCACCGGCAAGCGCCTTCTCCGGAAAACTTTGCGTGTAAACCACCTAAAAGCAGAATGATTATTCTGTTACGTATCATTTCAGAAATATTTTTTATCCGCAAATGGGGCGGAAACTGTACTTTGTAATTTTCATAATGTTCGTGGGGCCAAATATTCAATTGTATGTGACTGAAGTACGTAAATTTTGTCATTCAAAGGAGGAAAATAATAGCAAGACAACAGGGCTCACAGTTTAATTAGAAGTAGATTGGTCTTATAGGACAAGGCTGAATTGGAAGAATTGTATCAGGGACACCTGTACAATTTTTTATTAAAATCTGGATCGAAGTAAGTGATTTGGATTTTTGTCGACAACAAGAACATTACCGAGAAGAGTGTGATTTCACTTGAGGTTTGATTCTCTCCTGTCTTTTGGAAAACACCAAACACTGAAAGACATGTCTTTGTTACACATTAACTTTTTTTGAATGTGATGGTAGCTGTTGATTATGACGTTCGCATCAAATTTCAATTTGGAATTGTGCGCTGAGTGTGATGACATACGTAGAAATTCATAGTTCAATCTCTTTTATGAATCTGACGGGAATGGAATAAATTGCCATATTAAGTTTGATTATCGATGCAGGCCACGAATGTAATCAATAGCCAAGATTAGAGTTAGGATATCACCCCAGGAAAAAAATCCAAGGGTTGACGGAGAAGTTCATGACAAAGATAAATCAGATTTCACTAATCAAAATTTAGAAGGACATTTAAGTTTGAACTTAACTAATACTGAAAATATTGATGAGCAACCAATTTCAAATAACGTAAATAGTAGGTGAAACGAAGAGACATGAATGAATCAAAATGATGGTACGCATTTTATTCTGAATTCAGAAGATTCAGAGAAAGAAAGTTCACTGGACGGGATGGAAAATTTGTAACTTATGTCATGAATAAAAAAGGGAAGCAAATTATTTAGATCCTCCTTCGACAGAACATATGCAACGCTACTGCTATACAGGGTGTCCCAGACTCAAGTATCCGGACTTATATGGTTGTATAAAAATAAAATAAAATAAATTGGAAATTCCTTTTCCAAAAATCAGTTAGAGTTTTAGTTTTTGAGTTATACAATATTTAAGCTGGACCAATAAGGAGCGCGGTATAAACAGTCGTGCGTGCGCGGAAGTCTAATGTAGTGTAGTGACCGCTGTTCTCCCGTAGCTAACCCCACCTCGGCGCTCTCTTCAATACCACTGCGTTGGACTCCCGCACACCTACGCACGTCTGTTTATACCGCGTTCCTGATTGGTCCAGCCAGGATAAAGAGAACATTGAAGGAAAGACTCTGTACAATGGAAAAAAGGAAGATGTAATGATAGAAGGGATAGGTATTCTGAATCAAATGACAGAAAAAAGTGAGACTAATTAACAAATATGGCGGGGAATCAGAAGATAGGGCGAATAAAGGTTTTTGCAAACTCAAGTTCGGCCGTAAAAAGACTACGCTCCCTTGGCACACGATATTTTATGTAACAAGTGTATGATTTCCGAGTTTTCTAATGAAGTAACAAACGCGCACGCGCGCATACTCCGCGGCCTTTAGAGTGCACTTTACCGGTCTAGGCAGGCACAATGCCCCTCTACCGACAAGACCTGATTTGCTGCTCCAAACCACGCCCAGAAAGCAAGGAAACAATACTCTCGTAACATAAAGGTATTCAAACAATAAGATGGCAGTAATATTGATACATTTACATGTCATTGAATTAAAAATATGATGGAGCAAATAACTGATGGAAATATACGGTAGAATTAACGATTAACAATTAAAGAAACAAAAATGATCTAAATAGATATGTCAGTTGCTTATTGCTAAAACCTTGAATTAACCAGTTGAAATAATAATAATAATAATAATAGGCGTAGGGATGTGGCGACCCCATCGCCCGAGAGCTCCGGCTCTTGCAGTCAGCCACGTTGCTTTGGGCTAACTCCCCAATGCAATGAATTATGCGGTTACGACACCAGTATCGCACAGTGCCACCCACAATTGGCCTCTCTCGGATGGAGGCCATTGTTCAGTTGGGAGTGGCAATAGGACCGAACCGAGGCGACGACCAGGCAATGGCCCCGGACAAACGCGAGAACATCGATTTAAATGGTCGGACCAACTCAGGAGAGATATCCTTACCTGTTAGCAAAGAAGCTCACCGGCGCGAAGAGGATTCATGCAGAGGTTACATGACCGTTGGGTCAATATGCACCCGGAATATGCTCATCAAACTCCTCAGTATTTAAGAGATCAGGTATCCTTTTTGCGAAAAAACGGATATGAAGCTCTTTATCAACAAGAAGAAGAGCAAATTCCTTCATCGAACATTCCACCCGTTCCAGCAAGACCACCTTTGCAGATAGCCGATAATGCTAACATGAAAAATTGGTAGCTCTAAAAAAGTATCCAGAGGTGAAACTTCATCTCCAACTGTCCCGTCTGCCGCGTAAGATCATCCGCGGCTAGAGACCTGACTCCAAGGAACAGTGTTGTCCGATGTTATCTCGCGTAAATTTCCCGCTCTTGCTTACCTTCTAGGACAGAAGGAGCAGAAGCGGATGACGTACACGTTCCAGTTGCGTCGGGATTGGTTGATTTTAAAGAACCATGATCGTAGCTTCCGGAGCCTACAACTTCTCACATAATAATAAAAAATAATAGACACCGGAGCTCAAGCAGGACGCATGTCAGAAGAAAGATTAGGAAAACTTTGTACAAAAAAAATACTAACGCTTCCAGTAAGTAACGTTAAATTGTATCGCCCTTTTAGTTGTAAAGCTTTTAATGTAAAAAAAAAGTTCTGCTTGATATACAAATAAGCGATTTTATAATGACGCCAGTTTTGTTAGTATTTTCGAAGTTCAATTTCAATATAATATTAGGTAGAAATCAGTGAGGTGCAAAATCCAGACCGAACTTTTCAGGCGGGTCTGTAGGAGGTCCGGAGCCGAAACTTTCAGCAGGGTTCTTCCAGAGACCCGCCTCAAAAGTTTCAGGGCAAGGATCTGTTACTATTCCGGGAGCCAGGAACAGTTTGGTCCGCGGAAATAGGTCCCCGGAATTTTTTTAATGGATATTGTGCAGAATGGTCTCCTGAATCCGACGGTATGAGGTGCTTACGCGAATTGACGGTCGTTCGCTAGACATTGTTAATTAAACATTTTTTCATTGAATAAACTCTATCTCCGAAAATTATCGACATTTTAAGAAAATTGTTTTTGCTACTATTAAGTCTTATTGAAATCAAGAATTTTTGTCCGGTGCAATTTTTTGTGTGCCTCATAGTTTTTGAAAAAAAAACGCAAAAAAGCGTATCATAATAATCGATTTTTATGCATTGTGTATGGATCTTTTGCAGATTTGTCTTCAGAATTAGTTAGATTGTGCTAAGACCCATAACATTTCTTGTATTCATTTTTGCATCTGACCCACAGTTTACATAAAAAAAACCACAAAAAAGTTTTCCAACAAGGTTTCTTTGAACCCGATTGCAGATGACATTTATTAAAACTTTCACATTTTGTTTTCTCATTCGATTGAAGAAACCATAGAGGGAAATAATTTGTCTATGACTTTTTTCCGTATCTCGAATAGTGAAAACAAGATGTGAACATTTTAGTAAATCAGTCACAGCCAATGAGAATACAATTTTGTCGCAAATATACGCACAACACCTTCAACTACTTATAAACATATAATATATACATAAATAAACCTAATATAATACTACACATATAAGAAGCTTTCGACAAAACTACGCTGACGTACGCTTCACGCTGAGAGGCGAAATTTGAAACTTTCTTATATATCAATCAGAGGAATTGATTCAGCTCTTATGAGAAACAGAGGTCAGGGTCGAATGAATAATTTTGTAGATGGCTCAAAATTATTGTCACAAACTACGAGTGTCGTGACTAAAACTTACTTATTTAATTCACATTTAAGAAATATTTTAATTATAAGAATGAGTATCATAAGAAAGACATTTCTAAAAAGATTAATTTTATAAGCTGTATATTTTTTGGAACATGTGTTTTGTAATTGCCACTTTAAGTCCCAGTCATTTTCGACTTCGTCTTTGAATAATAACTTGTTTCTAATATTATCTCAGTAAAGTATTATAATCATATCAAAGCACAATTTCATAAAGTTTCAAAATTTTGGACGAATTCGTTAAGACATTATATATAAAAAAGTACGCAAACTGTCTTGTTACGAACCTATCCCAAACTACAAAATAAAAATGGAAAATTCTCAAGTAATATTTACACCGTTTTTAAAAATTGAAAATTTACAGATGTTACTTATATTCAGTTGAAAAGGAAAAAAATCAAGAGTACAGTTCAATATTTTAGAGTTGAGGATTTCCAAAATCACTTTTAAGTCTGTCCCACAGGTTTTTTGTGTAAAATTTATATCCATCACAAATACATTCCTTGATCTTTTAGTTTTACATTTTCAGTTATTTTATAAATGTACGAATATTTTCTGTAACATTTGCTGAACTTCTCTATCGAATTTACATCTGTGAATTGTAAAATCTAATCAAAAAGTCTGTCAATTTTACAGAAAGTATTCGTGAATTTGTCAAATTAATGAAAATTCAGTAAAGTCTGCAAAAAAATCGGTAAACTTTACAGAAAAGCTATGCTGTCCCTATTTTACCTGAAAATCCTGTAACTTTGGCAGATTTATTTTTCTCCGTGTACCCTTTCCCTCTCGGGTTATCCCTAATTTTGTAAAAATATATTAGGCGGTTTGAGAATTTGGTTGTTTTTGAAAATCTCATTGTCTGAAATGGTCAACTTTTTACATTCGCCCGATCAATATGTCAATATAAAAAATAAAAGAACTTTACACAAGAGAGCTGGACGAACTTTTGCACAGACATCGAGAAGGGAGCTGAGGTGGCTAGACTGGATAGGCTGCTTTCTCGAAATCCGGACCTATTCTCGGCACTCTGAAATTGCCCGGCGGAGAGTACTCAGAGACGGACAGGGATACCTCGGCTCACCTGATCAAGGCACATTTCCCGGGCTTTTCAAGGTTTGGAGAAAAGGAGACGACACCTCAGAGGCAAACAAAGTCACCTGTGGCCCAACTGGGCCCGAAACGGCGGGTAGCTAACGAGATTGTCACCCCCGCCAGGTTCAGGTGGGCCCTGAAGTCTTTCAGTCCTTACAAGTCTCCTGGCCCTGATGTCATATATCCAGTCCGCTTACAGAGGGCTGGAGAGATCATCATAGGGCCGCTAGTGAGACTTGCTAGGGCTATTCCCACGCTCGGACATGTCCCGGCGGCATGGAGGGGTACGAGAGTAGTCTTTATTCCGAAAGCAGGTAGGATCGGTTATACCTCACCCAAGGATTTCCGTCCCATCAGCCTAACATCTTTCCTACTAAACACAGTGGAAAGACTTGTGGATAGATATATTCGCGATAAGGTCTTGTCAAGTGGGCCACTTCACAAGGAGCAACACGCCTACAGGGCTGGTCACTCGACGGAGACGGCCCTAAGCGGAGCAGTACACCTAATTGAAGCTCCACTGAAGGAGAAAGGCCTCGCGATTGAAACCTTTATGGAAATTGAAGGAGCCTTCAATAAAACCTCTAGATTTTTTTCGAAAGTCAAAGTGTCAAAATTCTGGGGGGCACACTGGGCCCATACTTCCCTATAGTATAATTTTTAAATTCAATTGACGCATTTTTCTTTTAAGAAAAAGTTACGAAAGTCTAAGGGGCTCATTGTGCCCCTCATTCCCCATAGCATAATTTTGAAACTCAGATGACGTTTTTGTGTGAAAATAAAAGTTACAAAAGTCTGAGGGGCCCACTTGGCCCCTAATTCCCGCTAGTATAATTCTGAAATTTAATTGACGCGTTCTTGTAAAAAAAAATTAAAAAGTCTGAGGGGCCCGCTGAGCCCCTAGTTCCCGATAGTATAAGTTTTAAATTCAATTGAGGCTTTCCTTAAAGATAGAGTTACGAAAGTCTGACGGTCTCACTGTGCCCCTCATTCCCCATAGCATAATTTTTTATTTTAATTTACGCTTTTTTTGTAAAAGAAAAAGTTACAGAAGTCTAAGGGGCCTGCTGGACCCCTAATTTAAGATAGTATTAAGTTTTACATTTATTCGACGCTTTTTTTAAAAATAAAGTTACGAAAATGTAAGGTGTTCACTGTGCCCCTTATTCCCCATAGCATAATTTTGAAAAGCAATTGACGCTTCTTTGTGAAGTAAAAGTTGAAAAAGTCTCAGGGGCCCACGGGGCCCCTTATTCCCCATAGCATAATTATGAAATTTAATGGACGCTTTTTTCAAAAGAAAAAGTTACAAAAGTCCAATGGTCCTGCTGGGCTTCTAATTTCCTATGGTATAAATTTGAAATTTAATTGACGTTTCTTTGTAAAATAAAGGTGTGAGAAGAGTGAGGGGCAAACTGGGCCCCTAATTCGGCCGAGGGGCCGACTGTGCCACTCATTCCCCATAGCATTATTTTGAAATTCAATTGACGTTTTTTTGTAAAATAAAGGTGGGCAAATTCTGAGGGGCTCACTGGGCCCATGCTTCCTGATAGCATAATTTGAAAATTCAATTGACGCTTTTTCGTAAAGTAAAAGCTACAAAATTCTGAGGGGCCCACTGGGCCCCTTATTCCCGATAGAATAATTTTTAAATTCTATTGACGCTTCTTTGTAAAAGAAAAAGCTACAAAAGTCCAAGAGGCCCACTGTGCACCTCATCCCCCGTAGCATAGTTTTGAAATTTAATTGACGCTTTTTTGTAACAGAAAAAGTTACAAGAGTCTAATGGTCCTGCTGGGCTCCTAATTCCTTATAGTATAATTTTTAAATTCAATTGACGCTTTTTTTTTGAAGAAAAAGTTACGAAAGTCTAAGGGGCTCATTGTGCCCCTCATTCCCCATAGCATAATTTTTAAATACAATTGAAGATTCTTTGTGAAGTAAAAATTACACATGTCTAAGGGGCCCACTGGGCCCCTCATTCCTGATAGTATAATTTTTAGATACAATTGGGGCTTTTTTTAAAAGAAAAAGTTATAAAAGTCTAAGAGGCTCACTGAGCCCCTTATTGCCCATGGCATTATTTTGAAATTCAATTGACGTTGTTTTGTAAAATAAAGGTGTGAAAAGTCTGAGCGGCACACTGGGCCCCTAATTCCCTATAGAATAATTTGTTAATTTAATTGACGCTTTTTTGTAAGAGAAAAAGTTACGAAAGTCTAAGGGGCCAACTGTGCCTCTCATTCCCCATAGCATAATTTTGAAATGCAATTGACGCTTCTTTGTGAGGTAAAAGTTACAAAAGCCCAAGGGGCCCACAGGGCCCATAATTTCCCGAAGTATAATTTTTAAATTTAATTGACGCTTTTTTGTTAAAGAAAAAGTTACAAACGTCCGAGGAGCCGACTGTGCCACTCATTCCCCATAGCATTATTTTGAAATTCAATTGACGTTTTTTTGTAAAATAAAGGTGTGAAAAGTCTGAGGGGCCCACTGGGCCCATGATTGCTGATAGCATAATTTGAAAATTCAATTGACGCTTTTTCGTAAAGTAAAAGCTACAAGAGTCTAATGGTCCTGCTGGGCTCCTAATTCCCTATAGTATAATTTTTAAATTCAATTGACGCTTTTTTTTAAAAAGAAAAAGTTACGAAAGTCTAAGGGGCCCACTGGGCCCCTCATTCCTGATAGTATAATTTTTAGATACAATTGGGGCTTTTTTTTTAAAGAAAAAGTTACGAAAGTCTAAGAGGCTCACTGAGCCCCTTATTGCCCATGGCATTATTTTGAAATTCAATTGAGGTTTTTTTTGTAAAATAAAGGTGTGAAAAGTCTGAGGGGCACACTGGGCCTCTAATTCCTGATAGCATAATTTGAAAATTCAATTGACGCTTTTTCGTAAAGTAAAAGCTACAAAAATCTGAGGGGCCCACTGGGCCCCTTATTCCCGATAGAATAATTTTTAAATTCAATTGACGCTTCTTTGTAAAAGAAAAAGTTACAAAAGTCCAAGAGGCCCACTGTGCCCCTCATCCCCCGTAGCATAGTTTTGAAATTTACGTGACGCTTTTTTGTAAAAGAAAAAGTTACAAGCAATAGACGTCCCTACTATAGGTAGCGATTCACATTCTTTGAAATTTCTACTATTATTTTCAAAAAATGACTCGGAGATGCACGTGACTTCGCTGCAAGTGTCTATTAACGCTTTTGTATTTATGTTTTGTACGCTCATTTGTATTACTGGACATTTATCTAAATCGCTTTCTATTTCGTTGCCCTCATTTTCTAAAAGGTCGCCTCGCATGTCTAGTGGGAGAGGTTTTTTGAAATTTCTGTGCCCCGGATTTGCCTCTAACAAATTAGTTTCTACAAAATCGAGGATCGAGCATTTCCCGAGTTGTTTGTACCGCTCGCTGTTTCATAGTTTTCTACCTCTTTGCGTAGGCATCGGACAATTTTATTTACAGTGTTATTTCGCGCACCTCCATTATTGGGATACGTTCTGTTTACATTTTCTTGTGAATTACGGTTATTATCCTGTCCATTTTCAGGACTTACACTCGATGAAGTATTGTGGTCGCGTCGGTAAATGCCGTTTTCGACGTTTCCATTGGAATATTTAGGAATTGCCCCAGTATGATTTTTTGAACTTGTCGAAGCATGTTTACCGGACCATTGAACGTTTTTATTTTCAGAATTTTGAGGCCGATCGTTAGAGGTATTGAATCTAGGGTCCCGATTTTTTTGTCCTCGGTTCTCTTCATTATGATACCTGCGTTCTCGGAATTCACGATTTCTATCTCCCTGATATGGCCTATATTGGTTTTTATGGGCATGGTAATTATTTTCAAAATTTTCTCGCTTGTAGCTCTGGTCCCGGTAATTCCCCTTATTTTGATCATTTTGGTCGTGATAACTACCCACATTATTGGCTTGACCATGATAACTTTGATTTTGATAGTATGTATCGTTCCACGGCGGACTATAATTTTCAAAGTTCGTCCTCTGACGGTCGCTCCCAAAATCTTGGTTATAATATCTGCGCGTATTCTCGCGACCTTGATGTCTATGGTTCCCTCTATAATTGTTGCGAGTATCCCCTTGATGGTTAAAATTTTTATCGATCGAGTCGCATTGCTCGTATACCGGGTTATCTCGTGGAGAATAGTTTTCTCTATTGTTCAATGTTCCAGACTGATCAATACTGTCCAAAAATTCAATAAATTCTTCGCACGTTTTCATATTCCTAATTCGGAATGCGGTCCTAACTTCTTCCTTAAAGTGCCTTGAGAGACTCATAATGATCTCGTACTCAGAGGGTGGTGGGAGAAGGCCTCTAGCTTGATTAATCATTTTAATCGCATATTGAGAGCTAGTGAGTTTTTCCGATCCTGAAATATCCATATTGCAAGTTTTTTCCAATCTCAAACCTTTTTTCTTGATTCCAATATTTGTTAAAGAATTTATGTCGAAATGACGACATGTCGTCACTGACATTGTCCTGGGCCATTTGCCGCCATTCTCTTGCAGCATCTATCAAACATGTTTGGATTGCAAATGGGAAATCATGTTTCCTGATATCCGCCGCTCTAACATATATGTCTAAATCGTTCAAGTACATCATTGTTCGTTTTCAACTCGACCCTGAAAATTTCGGTATTGGATAGTTTTTTAGCCACGGTGACTTTACATTTATTACTCCTATATTTCGATCTATCCTTGACTCTAACGTGTTTTGGTTTTCTTCGAGTTCTTTCAATCGCCTTTGGTTCTGCATGCTGGCAACGATGCCACCGCCATGATTTATTTGAACCTCCTCGGTTACTCGTCTTAAAGTATCTTAAAGTATATAAAGCTTTCTTCTAAGTAACGGACCTGAGCATCGCATCTTTCTTTTCTTTGGTCAAGTTTCGTGTCGATCTTTTTAGAGAGGGCTCCTACAAGTGAGTCAACTTTGATTTCAAAATCCGTTTGGGCTTTCACGGACAATTCCCGATTTTTTTGGATAATGCCCACCATTTTGTTCTGATTTCTAATTGTTTGGTTTAAACTTTCTTGTACCTTTTGAATGTCTATTAACAAATCTCTTAGATCATCATCCATATCTTTAGTTTCAATCGTCTTGAATCTTGACTCAGTTGCAGTTTCCCTTCCTAACTTTTCGCTTAGTGTATTCGTCTCTAGATTTGTTTCAATTTCGTAACTAATAGCGTTCGGATCGCCAAGAGTTTGAGGGTTGTGTTGGTGCTCACTTGCGTCATTTAGTGTTGAGTCCTCCCTGTCGGATTCCTCTAAATCTACATTTGAATCTAACGTATTATCACGAGGTTTTTGAAGGACCGATTTCGATAATTTGATGCTTTTGGAGATATTTTTCTCAGGACATTCATCATTTTCGCCTTGCTTATTCATTTTGAATTTTGTGATTGTAGTTTTCATGCAGTGTGAGTTTCATTATATTTTTATTTTTAATTATATTTTTAATTATTTAGCTTAAAAGATTTTCGTGAAATTCATTCTTTCATTCTAAATTTATATTCACTCGTTATTTATTTCCATTTTGAAACTAAATGATTTCACTTTTATTTCAATTAGAAATGATTGATAATGGTTTCTTGTTTTGCTTTTATATTATTTAGAGGTCTGCGGTGACACTTTCGCAGTATTATCATACCGATTATAGGTCTATTGTCTTCTTGGCTTCAACCATTGCTTGAGTATTACGACGATAGTTGGCACGTGAGATATCTCGTTTGTCAAGAGTTATGTGACCCCAATTTACTTATTCGAGTCTCAGTTGATTTCTCTTGAAAAATATTTTGATTTTTACGTTGATTCTTACGCAATTCTCTCTCTTGCTTTTAACAACACTTGTGTCCCACTCTCCCAAACGGAGAGTTGTTACCCTTTGTGAATACGCGTTTTTCCTTATTTTGGATAATTTAATCTGTATGTAGCAACTCGTACTTTTCTGGCAACATTGAGAATTGCCGAGAAAATATATCCAGTTTGCCTTTAATGGAGTCTATCCAGCAGCTCGAGTCCAATTACACAAATTGGGTCAAGTCTGGGCAAAATATTAAAATTTGCCCTTACCACCCGATTGTTCAGTTTTACCAGTAGGGACACCCTTGGAACCGGGATGGGAACCCCTCTTTCCCCTGGACGAAATTGATTGCTATTTTTCATGCGTAAGTCTCGGAAAAGAAAATAATTTTTGATCAAAAACTCCTCACAAATTTAACTTTCGGTGGATCTCAACTCTACATCAGCTGATGATTCTATCAAATTTAGTCTCCCTCGGTTATGACTCATTGGAATGTCTTTCTACTTGTAATTTGGTTGTGGGGTCACAAGTGCGCAGAGGAGATTGCGAGAAAAATTATATTTATTCGATGAGACTTCGATCTCCTAATAGAATCGCCGCCCTTTTTATTAAATTGATACCCATCCCTATCTCCCTTTCATTTCCTTGAGCATCCAGGACATTCTTTTATTCCTCTCAGTTCTTTTCTCACCTTAACTGAGACTTCGTTTTCTCAAGACCATGTGCAATGCCTAGAGAAAGCTCCACCTTAGTTTCCTATCGTATGAAGGCATTACAATTCCTTAAGTCAAATCACATAGGATTTGGCAGTAGGCACACACTTCTTTTTCTTTAATGCTACTTATTTTTGGTTTTACGAAGCCAGCTTTCTAATCTTAATCCCCATTTTGGGTCGATTCATGACCATAGGGAATTCAGACTCAACAACGTGGAACAGGATATGCCTTGATTTGATATTTTTCAGTTACTCCGACCTTCAGAATTCAACTTGTGCGATTTCCAGGTGGAAGGCCTGGTCGAAAGCTCAATTTGGTTCGATTTGGTCTTTTTTCTGTATCAAATAAAGTTACTGAACTTAGCCTAATTAGGCGTTTTTTTAGAGACTTCGACCTTCGGAATTCAGATTGTGTGATTTCCAGATCAAAAGCCTGGTAGAAAGCTCAATCTGGTTCGAATCGGTCGTTTCTCTCTATCGAGTTAGTCAAGTTTTCCCTATCTCTCCTCAAAGTGTTGTGCATATCGGATCGAGTTTACTGACTTTGAAATCCATTCTCGATTTCCAGGTTTATGCCTGGTAGAAAGAGAATTTTACCCCTGGATAAACACGTCCCTATATACCCAGACTTGAGAACAGATTAACCAAAATTAAGAAAAAACTGGTGAGACTGAGGGGATGCTGATAAAAATTGTTTTCAATAAAAAAAAACCAACCTCGTTTGTTCCTGAATGCTCCCTAGCTACGACTACGCGTAAATCACTCATGTGTTCGCGATGGATACTAATCCCCTATCCTTGGCAGCTCGCGATTTTCCGAGACGACCGCTCTGATCGTCTGTCCAGCGTCTTGATACCGCTGGTCTCCCTACCTTTGGGCCCTGTATATTGCGCACGCAATTATTGATTTTCCCCAGTGGCCTGTTGACCTATATTTATAAATATGTAGCTATATTGAGCCCTGCCCGTTTTCTCCCTTTATCACATTTCTAGTGTTAATTTTACGTTTCTCCTGTTCTCTTATTTTAATTGAAGTGCGGGGGTATTTTGAACCGTTTCATCCCCTTGCCTCTCACAGAACGGAGTATTTTTTCTTCGCGAGGCTCCTCGCCCATCACAAACGTTTACATTAACGTGAACGCTTCTTTACCTCTTGCTTCCTGGTCCTTATTTTTGGAAAAACGGCATACTCCGTAGCTGAAGAATACTTTTTCAATATTAGTGTCATTCCATCATCATCAAGTATCACAACATGATACTCTCAAGTGCCTAGCATAGTCTTCGCGTCGACAAAACGCGTTTGCAATATCTCAGCAGTTTTAGTGCAATCGTTCTTCGTACTCAAAACAACAACAGTTTCTGTCAACGATTTTTTTGCCCATTGATACAAAGCTTCCGCTGTTTGGATCTGATCTTTCGATGATCTTTGTAAACTAGCTGGTGCCGCTTGACGCTTTAGGTTTCCATAAACTCCATCGAATGGTCCTTTTCAATAAGCAAAAGCATGAAAACACCGTTTTGCGGGAACGCCGAAGTCATTTTTGTGATTAAGCAGATTTGAAAAATTGTATCTATTTCTAGAGTGTAGGCTTTCGCCGTCCGAAACGTCAATAATTTCTTTCATTTCAAATTGTCAGATATTATACCTATGCTACGATGCTTTAGTTCTTCCATCACCATAAAATACACTACCACAGTAAAAATCGGATACGGATCGTTGTTCCAAAAGTGGGTTTGAGCAGAATTTTGAACTGCATATGTAAAGTTTCAAGAAAAATCGAATATTATAAAAAATTGTCCTGGTCGTAAATTTTTTCTGAGATCCCTGAAAAATGAAGATTGGTCTTCCGCGATAAAATCGTGCGTTTTAAGTTTCAATAAACGATCGCAAAGATTGCCAATAAAGTCATCGCTATTTAAAGCCTCATTCTTTACAGAACATCTATCAGTCTCCTGCCAAACCTGAAATTTCACGTTATCAAGGAAATTTTTGTCAAATATTATCTTGAGATTATTTTTAATCACTTCTTCATCAGGACACGACTCTCATTCAGTAAGTTAGCAAGCAGGAGTAGCAACGCTCCACACTATACATTGCGAACAGTGTTTATAAGTATTATGAGGTAAATCTGTACCTTAAGTTAGAATTCCTTAAATCTATCCCATCCAGCATTAGATTTACGTTCTCGTGGTGTATACAAACACAAACAGTGTGTTGTGCCACTAGCTCCAGCAAGCAAGAAATGAGGAGGTCGAACTTGAGCAAACTTAGAAAACCCAATTTAAATATCAGGATACTGCATTTTAAACTTTTGGTACAATTCAGAAATATTACAAAGTATCAGTCTTTTCTGAACATGCTGGCTAATGAAGGCTCTCGCGATGTTGTTAGGCGAGATCAGGGAGCTGAGGGAGGACGTAAGGGGGACCAAGGAGCAGATGGAAGGCATGAGGGAGGACTTGCGAATCAGAGATGAGAAATGGGAAAAGGAGGTGAAAGAGCTGAGAGAGAGAGTAGATGGGTTAGAGAGGGAAAGAAAAGAAAAAGAAGTTAAAATAAAACCGATGGAAGAGGAGATTAGGGCGTGGAAAGAAAGGACGGAAAAAAGGCTTGAGAAGGTGGAGGGCAGGACGGAAATGGAAATAGGAGACGGGGGTGGCGGGGGTGAGATTAAAGGTATTTGGGAGAGTGTAGGGAATATGATAGAAGAGAAAGTGGGAGAGCGTAGGAATGAAAAGGAGGAGAGGGCGGATAGGGAAAGGATAAGGGCAATGGAGTTGAGAATGGAGAGAAAGGAGAAGGCAGACAGGAGAAATAATATTGTAATAAGAGGGTTGAAGATGAAGAGCGGGGAAGAAAGGGAGGGCGTGGAAGCGCTGCTACAGAGCATAGGGTGGAATAAAGGCAGGGTAGGGAAAGTTAAGTTGGAGGGGAGAAAGGAGAAAGAAGTGGCGGTTGTGGAGTTGGAGAGCTGGGAAGAAAAATTGGGGGTAATGCGAAATAAAAATAGGATAAAGGATAAGGAAGTTTTCATCGATCACGATTTGACGAGAAAGGAAAGGGATGTACAGAGAATGCTGTACGACAGGGCTAGCAGGGAGAGGAGTGAAGGGAGATCGGCGAAGGTGGGATATCGGAAAATAAAAATAGACGAGAAAATGTGGGTGTGGGACGAGGAGAAAGAGGTGTTGAAGGAAGTGCAGGGGAATTTGTTTCGTAGGAAGTAGGGGGGTGGGGGTAATGCAGGGTAGAGGAGTTTTGAAGGTGCTTTACGGGAACGTAGCAGGGGTAAAGAAGAAGGATGAGGAGTTCTGGAGGTATATCCAGGAATTTGATGTGGTAGGACTGGTAGAGACGTGGGTGGAAAGAAAGGAATGGGATAGAATAGAGCCAAAGCTGCCAAGGGGGTATAGGTGGAGACTCCAGGAGGCGGTCAGAGTGAAGAAGAAAGGAAGGGCTAGTTGGGGAATTATAACGGAGGTTAGAGATGGATTAGAGGAAGAAGCTCAAGGAGAGGAAGAGGGGGAGGGAGTGCAAATAAGGAAAGTAAAGATGGGAGGGGTAATGTGTAAGTTTGTGACAGTGTACAATAAGGATGGGATGGAAAGAATTAAAGAAAGGGTGGAAGACCTGTTAGGTGAAAGAGAAGAGGGTATGGTGGTACTGGGTGGGAACTTTAACGCGAGGATGGGGAGGGAAGGGGTCCTTTACAGGGAAGGGGAGAGCTTCGAAAGGAATTCGAAGGATAGGTTCATAAATAAGGAGGGAGAGATTCTAAGGGACTGGATGGAGGATAGAGGCTGGGCGATGGCAAATGGTATGGCAACTGGGGACGAAGAGGGAGAATACACATACGTAGGTAAGGTTGGAGTATCGGTAATAGATTATGTAGTTATGAATATGCAAGGGTGGGAGGAGATGGAGAGATTCGCAGTAGAAGGGAGGGTAGAATCAGACCATCAGCCATTAGGGTTGTGGATAAGGGGTGAGAACGGCGAAAGGCAAGGTGGGGAAGAAGTGTCGACGGGGGAGAGGGTTAGCTGGACGAAAAAGGCGATAGAGAAATATAAGGAGCAGTTAGGGAAGGTACGCTTCGAAGGGGAGACGGTGGAAGAGATATGGGAGGATTTAAAAGAGAAAGTGAAAGGGTGCGTGCAAAAGAAGGTATTCAAAAAGAAGAAGAAAGGAATGGTGAAGCCGTGGTGGGATAGGGAATGTAAAAAGATTAAAAGAAAGGTGAAGCGGAAGTATAAGAAGTGGAAAGAGGGTACTGCGAAAAGGGAGGAGTACGTAGAAATGAGGAAGGGGTTTAGATTGATGTGTAAGAAGAAAGAACAGGAAAAGGAGAAAGAGCTGGAGGAGGAGTTAGGAAGTGTTAAGACAGAAGGGGACGTCTGGAAGATAATAAATAGGTTTAGGAAGCGTAGAGTAGGGATAAGCGACAAGATAGGGAGTGAGGAGTGGAGGCAGTTTTTTAAAGAATCATTTCAGGGCTCAGATTCAAGGAAGAGAGATGATGGGAGTAGAAGAACGGGGGAGGCAGAGATGGAGGAGTTGAATGAAGAGGAGATAGAGAAGCAGATAAGGAAGTTAAAAAGGTCAAAATCAGCAGGGCTGGATGGGCTAGAGAACGAAGCATGGCTGTTTAGTACACAAGAGGTTAGGGAGAGGCTGAAGGAGGTAGTGAAGAAAGTATGAAGGGGGGAGGGATTCCAACGAGGGTGGAGAGAAGGATCAATAGTGCCTCTGTATAAGAAAGGAGATAGGGATAGGCATGAAAATTATAGGGGGATTACGCTAATGAATACGGCGTATAAAGTATACGCGATAGTAGTAGCGGAGAGGCTGCGGAAGGATGTCGAGGGGAAAGTAATATTGCCAGACATGCAGGCGGGCTTTAGGGTAGGTAGGAGTACTATCGACAATATCTACGTTCTGCAGCACGTGGTGGATAGAGAATTAGCGAAGAAGGGGTCGAGAGTATACGCGTTTTTTGTGGATCTAAAAGGCGCGTTTCCGTCGGTGGATAGGGTGAGGTTGTGGGAGGCGATGGAGGAGAGGAAAGTGGAGAGAGGCCTGATCGAGAGGGTAAGGGAGATATATGAAGAAACCAAAGATAAGGTAAGAGGAGAACAGGGGATTTCGGAGGGATTCTGGATGGAGAGGGGGTTAAGACAAGGGTGCCCGCTTAGCCCGACGCTTTTTGCGATTTTAATTGCGGATATGGAAAGTAAGCTGGAGGCCGGAGTGGTAGGAGCAGTCAGGATAGGAGGGGTTAGAATTTGGTCGCTAGCGTATGCAGATGACATAGTGTTGTTGGCAAAACGCGAGGAGGCCTTAAAGGAAATGATGAAGAGGTTGAGAAGATACCTGGATAAGAACAGGTTAGAACTGAATGCGGAAAAGTCCAAGGTTATGGTTTTCAGAAAAGGAGGTGGAAGGGATAAGGAAGGGGAGTGGAAGTGGAAGGGAAAGGCGGTGCAGGCGGTGAAAGAGTTTATGTACCTGGGCTTCTTGTTTCGGAGGAATGGCGGAGTGGATGGTCACATAAAAGAGAGAGTGAGGAGGGCAAATGTGGTGATGAGGCAGGTGTGGGGGTTGGGAAAGAAGTTATTCGCAGATGATTTTGGAAGGAGAATGAAATTGTTTGACTCACTAGTGATGAGTGTGCTATTGTATGGAGTAGAGGTGTGGGGGTGGAAGGAAAGCGAAGAGGTAAATAGGATACAGGAGAGATATGTAAAGTGGACACTGGGGTTGGCAAGGAACACGCCTAATTATATTGTCAGGAGGGAGACGGGGAGAACGAGTGTAGGGTTTCTAGCGGGAAATCGAGCGTGTAAATATGAGGAGAAATTTTTGGAAGCGGGGGGAAGTAAGCTGGTTAAGGAGTGTTGGTGGGAGAAGGAGAACAGGAGAGGGGTGGAAAGATGGAGGTTGAAAGAGAAAGGTATTTTAGAACGAATGGACTGCATATGGATGAATTTAGAAGGATCCATGAGGAAGGAAGGAAGGTATATGAGTTGGTTAAGAAAAACAGCATGGAGAGAGAGAAGACAGCAGGGGAAGAGAGAATAAGAGAGACAAGGTTTAATGGGAACTATGTGTGGATTATGCCAAGGGCGAGAGCGCAATATTTGTGTGAGAAAGGAGAGAAAGGAAGTCAGGAGCTTATAGCGAGGATGAGATGTGGGTGCATGGAGGGTTTCAATAGGTTCTGGCTCGCTAGGGAAAAGAGGATGTGTGAACTATGTGGGAAGGGCGAGGCAAGAGTGGAGCACTGGTTGGAGGAGTGCGTGGAGGTGGAAAGGAGTGGGATAAGCATGGAGGTATTGATGCATGAAAGGGGGGACAAAAGGGCAGTAGCATGGGTGAATGGAGTATTGCGTAAGATGGAGAAGAAGAGAAGGAAGGAGGAAGAGGAATGGAAAAGGAAAGATTGTAAATAGAGGAAGAAGTAAATATAAGTAAATGTAAATATTGTAAATAGTAGATAAATATTAGGTATTAGTCGCGGAGGCAGAGTTTGGTAATGCGAGGCAAGCAAGAAAGTAGGGACATGCGAGCGAGGCGAGGAAGGCAATGCGATAAGAGCGAGCGGCGTTAGAGATAAGGTGTGGAAGGATGTTAGTTTTAAGGGTTAGTTTTAAGAAAATTCTGTAAAAAAATGGAAGTGTAAGCAAGTCAATTTTTTAAGGCCAGCAGGCTAAAAAATAAACGTTTATCATCTTCTTAAAAAGATGCCATAAGTGTTTGGGTTTCGGCAGCTAATTTTTTCCCTCCTACTTTTGGATTTTTTGACGTCTAAATTCCATACTTAGCTACGAGATTTTTTGCTTTTGTAGCCTGATGTTCAGAACAGCCAAATTCTTTTGCTATTTTTCTACGACCCCAAGATTGGGGGCAAGGGTCACGAGTAACACCTTCTCCAAATTATTACTCGATTTCTCAAGCTTATCTTTTAAATATTTGTTCAAGAACTTCAACAGCTGCTTCACAATAGTCTTTATCGTATTGTCACTTTGATTTCATAGACATTGGTGGTGAAGAAAAAGTAGTACAACTGGAATGATCATCATCAGAAACATTTTCATTATTGGCGATAAGGAACTTCATGATTCATATCGTGAAGAACTAAGTTATTAGCTGCAGAAACCTCTTGAGGACTATTCAACTGCTTTTCTGAGAGCAACTGCAATTCTTTTCTGCAAACCTACCAAAGTTTTGCATTAAATGGAATGTTAGCATGTAATGTCTTCATTTGATTTTTGGAAATAATTCTCAAATCTGAACCTCTTCCATGAGCAAGCTTTTGAAGCGGGTTACAACATCGATCAAACCAGACACTGGATGATGCCATGATAAATCTAATGTATTTGAGGTAGGGCCATTTACTGGATATGTGCCAATAATAAAAGAAGATAAGTATACTTTCAGTGAAAGTAGAGAATGTCAGTAACAAATTAGAGCGTAAACATTATAAGCTACTACATGCCATTCAGAGAAATGTCCTCATCTGTCAAAAGAATGCTTTTTGACACAAATGGAATTTCACTTTAAATTTACGGTAAAGAGAATGTTCATTCGTCTAAAAAAATCTTTTTTCTGCAAACCACATCCTTTAGCGACAAAGTTCACTTAGTGTAGCAGCCAAATAATCCTGTTTATGCAAACAATGTTTTCACGTGGTTCAAAACAAAAGAAGCAAGAGGACGATGCGTTTCTTCAAGACAAATTTTTCTGTGAGTAGTATAAAGTGGTGATGGAAGAGGCATTGTGTATTGTAACATATTATATCATTATGCTGAAATTTGATTCAAACAGTGAACATATTTCTTTTTTCGTCAAATCAGAAGTGACTCTATTGTTTAACAGTTTTGATCATTTAAACGTTACAAAATACACTCATATTCGTAGCCGCAGCGAAACAAAGCGCGGTACCTTGGAGGCCCCCGCTTTTGTAAATGCCTATTTCTTCAAAACGAAAAGTTTCCTCATTTTTGTCAAAGCAGGGTTTTAAAGGGGAAAAATTCTACTTTCTTTTATGACTATTAAAAAAAAATAGATGACGTCGGAATTTGTCAAAAATCGATTTTAATCTTTAATTTCGATAAAGCGATGCTTTTTGGCACTTTTGGAACAACGATCAGTATTCGATTTTCACTGTGGTAGTGTATTTTATGGTGATGGAAGAACTAAAGCATCGTAGCATAGGTATAATATCTGACAATTTGAACCACGATACAGCCGCAGTTTAAGACAGTCACTAGATCGTCATCAATTATTTAAAAACTGAGTTCGATCCCACAGAAATGAAAGAAATTATTGTCGTTTCGGACGGCGCAAGTCTACACTATAGAGCTTGTTTACAAAGATCATCGAAAGATCAGATCCAAATAGTGGAAGCTTTTTATCAATGAGCAAAAAAATCGTTGACCGAAACTGTTGTTATTTTGAGTACGAAACACGATTGTACTAAAACTGCTAAAATGTTGCAAACGCGTTTTGTCGATGCGAAGACTGTGCCAGGTACTTTCAAGTATCACGCTGTAATACCTGATTATGGCGGAATAACACTAATATTGAAAAAGTATTCAGCTACGGAGTATGACGTTTTTCCGAAAATATGGACTAGGAAGCAAGCTGTAAAGAAACGTTCACGTTATTGTATATGTTTGTGAGGGGCTAGGAGACTTTCGAAGGAGAAATACTTCGTTTTGTGACGGACAAGGGGACTCCAATTAAAAAAGCACCCCGAAAAGAAAGGATTTTAAAAGCGTACTGCAATCTCCTTGTGGTGAACGCTGGAAACTTATTTTTATAGGCTAACTGCAAACGATTATAATTAAGATATATATGTCTTATTGAGTGAATTGAATGTAAAATTCTCACATCAACACCCACCAGGCGCGCCAGCAGCGAAACTCTGCGCGGTACGTTGGAGGCATCCGTTCTTCTAAACGCCTATTACTTCAGAACGAAAAGTTTCCCCATTTTGTTCAAAGCAGGGTTTCAAAGGCAAAGAATTCTACATTTTCTTAATACTATTTCAAAAAAATCTATGATGTCGGAGTTTGTCAAAAATCGATTTTAATAATTAATTTCGATAAATCGAGGCTAAATTTTCATTGAAAAAAATTGAATATAATTAGCTTAAAGTGCATGAAGAAAGCTTTTCAAAATACCCCTATATATTTTTTTAATTGAAGAAGTCCAGGACGAGTTATTCACACTTAAACGCCGGCTTGCATAGCCAAACCTGAAAATTTGGGCCCTGCCATTAGGCAACCCGTTGCTCTAAGGCCTTAAAATTCACACCATGTTTTAAAGACCAATAGTACTACAATATCTGTGAAGTTGAACATGATCCCAATATCTCGGTAGAAATTACTTAGAAAATTGCAAAATGAAATAAAGCTAAGGTGTCAAAAATCATGTGTCGAAAATCAAACGAAAATCATACCTTGTAATTTGACAAATCACTGACGAATTTGGTGACTTTGCTTACTGACCAGCCACTTTCGGTTATGTTTCTAAGAGTTAATGTGAATCCTACGCTCGGCGCACCTCTTCTAACCGTTATTTCTTCAGCATGGAACGGGTCAAAGGGTCCAATATTGTATTTCGCTAGTCCCGTCTTAAAGAAAGGACGAATTGCATTCAGTCCTTCTCGTATGCAGGCATCAAATCCAGAAACATTCGGATGGCAATTTTTAAAATGGTCCCCTGAAAAAGGGTGAGGAACTTAATTATTTTATTCTGTCTCTATTTATTTTTAAGCATTTTAAGGCACATGTATTTAATTTTAGTACGTGCAACAGCCCAAATTGTCAGCTCTCGGCCGGAAGTCCAGATCAAAGTTGAGTTTTAGCGGGAATTCTGGTTAGCATGCGACTAGAATCATCAAGCTCGGCTGGCCAGCGTGATTAATTATTATATTCCAAACGAGTCTCTCTCGTATCTATGCTTCTGTATTTTACGTTAAATACATTGGAATGAGAAACTCATCCAAAAGGCGAGAAACCTATAAAGACATAATACATTCAGGAATGTACTAAAGTACATTATGTATCATGGCAAACTCTTGCATCTAGCGCCGCAATAAAAAATGTGGAATTAGCATATCTTATACGAATATATACGTTAAGGTGGACTCTAATCTCAACAAAAGGACAATTTAAAAAAAGGATTTTTTATAACACGTCCATGGATTTGGTTGTCTTTCATGTACAGCTACTTAAGCGATGTCACGTAAGCCAGATTTTTGGTCCACTTCTCCTATACAAAAGGCAGCCAAACTTATACTCGTGTTAAAATAGTATCATGTGTACTATGGAGAATGGGACTTATTCGCCTTGGGTTACGTTGTCTGTCCTCGCCCTTGGCTCGCGCATATAGGCACGCCTACGGTTAGTGAGCCCTAGGGTGCTGCAGAATACCTTTTTTTTTTATTTCGACATCGACTGAAGAAAAAAGAATCCGAAAAAAGAAAAAAAATGGAACCTGATAATATCTTCTGTTCTTTCCTTGGATTTGAAAATTCAAAAAAAGTTTTCTGTGGATTCAAAAATCATGACAACTGTCATTAATTAAAAGTTTTTTGTAAATGTGCAAAAACATTTTTTTTTTGATTCAGTTAAATGCACACTTTTTTGGAGAGAAATTTGATGAGATGATGAATGGCATGAAAATTAATTATTTTGAAGGATGGTAATTTTAGTATATAAATCTATGATCAAAAATTTGAAAAATGGTTGTTAAATATAGAACATCTAATTAATAATTAATAAAACATATACACATAAAATAATAATAATTTTGTAATAATTTTTAGTATATCAGTAGGAATAGAGTTGTGACTGAAAGAATTGAAATCATATTGCTTTGTTTTTATTGATAGTAATATTTATTTTAAACATACACTCGCATATTAACGAAACACTTTCACAAATTTGTTTAATTGTGGAGGAATTCAAATTATTTGCAAATATCTGTGATATGTGAGTGCTTTATATGTCGAAAGAAAAACATATAAATCATAATTAAGGATGAACAATAAGTTTCATGCAAATTTATTATAGTGGATAATATTTTTAAGAAAATCAGTGTTGAAGATTCAATGGAAGTTGAATACGATTTTTTTCTAAAGCGGAAAAAAATACAAAATGTGATAAAAACTAATGGCCTAATGGAGAATAACATGAAAAAATATATAATACTGAAACTACAAATATAACAGTTTTAACAAATAATAATGTTAAGATTGACTTTGATGGCTTTTCCAGAGACCGCCTTATTTTTGTAGTTATTTGAGATACGACCAGAAAAATTTTTCCTGATCATTGATGAATAATTCTTTTTATATCATCTATCAATAAATGTATTTCACTACCATCGTCCTTCCTCAAACACCTCCCCCTATTTTTGATTTTTTCAATACTTCATAATAACATTTTTCGTGGACGACGATGAACATTTTAAATAATGTTGTTGTCCGTCCTTCCTTGAAAACGCGCCATTGCATGCACGTGAAGCAGGCGTAATGTGGCCGCTGCCAGCCCAGTGACGTTCACACATGCACACTCCGCCGCCGGGCCGACATGAAACTTTACGCGCGCTACATGAAACTTGACGCCCGCTACATAAAACTTCACGCCCGATACACATACACTACACCGCGCAAGTAAGAATATGTAAGAAATTATCTTCATCCTAAAGAAAATCCGAGTGGGCACAAAATTTGACGACGTCTTTACGACATCGTTACGAGATCTTTACGACGACTTTAAGACATCCTATGTCCATGTCGTTAAGATGTATTTACGATGTCGAAAAGACATCGTCAGATCGTGAAGATATTTTAACAACATGGACATCGGATCTCGTAAAGTTGTCGTAAAGATGTCGTAACGATGTCGTAAAGACGTCGCCAAATTTTGTGCTCACTGGGATTGTATCGCTGGACACCACAGTCTCCTATCTGCAAAGTACGCTATTTCGTCCTTCCATTTATAATCTAAAATTGTCAAGTGCACCAAACATCCTCTATCTGATTCACGCACATGCTTGTTTTCAAGGAGAGTAGGACAAAAGGTATCGTGTGTATCAAGGGCGTACGGCTATTTTGCCTCGCTACACAATGTACTATTTCAACACTTTTGTACCTTTCTGAACTCCCCAATCCCTTCTCTGCCCCAAATTTTACTTTATTATTGAAAAACAAACATTTTGTCACCAATGTGGATAAGCTAGCACGCGGTGTACACGTCTCGCGAAACCGGAACAACGCGGCTTGACTCGATCCGCGGAACGAAACCTAAAATTCAATAAAACATCTTTAAAAATGCAGAAATTTCTCTGAAAATTATTAAAAAAATGTAACTGTTAGAATGCTACAGACGATGAAAACAAGTTCTCCAGAAAAACCACCCAAGTCGACTCAGGTGGGTTTTCTGGAGAGCGGCTCAATTATAGCTAAAGATGCTTCTCGTTTGAGAAGTATAGCGTACAGTTTCAAAATTATTGACATTCAACTATTTCGTTTTTATATTATTAAATTCTAAATTATATCTTATAGAACCAGCAACAAAGAGCAGGGTCCTTTTAGATGCAAATATCGATCCCACCGAATCTTCTATCAATCCAGAGGAAAATCGCGTCGAAATTGATGAAGTGAGGATGTCTTTGTTAGCTAGAAGAGCCTGTCGATGGACAAACATTTTCAAAATTAGGAATAGAACCTGCTGATAAACAGAGGTTGCCTCAAGGTTGTCTCAGTTATCATGGAAGCTTGATGAAGAGAATAGGAATGATAAGATAGTCGACAATAATTTACAAAAGTATGAAGAAGTGAATCAGGCAAGTTTGATACTAATGACCACATAGCCGGACATACTCTGGCAAATTGTTTTAAAATTACCGTAACTGTATGCTCTGCCCAACCCTGGATGAGGTTAGCTTGAATGTCCGGGTAATATTAACTGGTGCAAGTCACCTTACTGCGCCCGACCGTTGGCCCAACTCTGGCTCAAAGTCGTGCTGACAGTCGAATAGAATGTGGCACATTTTTCTAGAAGAACATAAGAGTACAGTCGGCTCGACTCTTCGTAATGTTGGCCTGACTATTCCCGTAATATTAAATAGTGCAAGTAACCCTACTGCGGCCGACCGCCAGCTTACCCTTGCCTAAAGTCGGGCTGACAGTCGGACAGACTTTGGTGAATTGTTTTAAAAGGACAGTATATAAGGTTCACTTGGGCGAATTTGGAGTGGGGAATCTACTGTGGCCGATACCATGACGAATTTAGAGTGGGGGTCCGCTGTGGCCGGTACCCCCGCGTATTTGAGGTAGGGTGTCTACTGTGGCTGACACCCTGGCGAATTTGGAGTAGGGGGTCTACTGTAGCTGGTACTTTGGCGAATTCAGAGGGGGGGTCTACTATGGCTGGTACTTGGGCGAATTTGGAGTGGGGGGTCTACTATGGCTAGTACTTTCGCGAATTTGGAGTGGGGGTCATTTAACATAACCATAATAAGGGTAAACGTAACCTAAAAATACACAGGAATAACTACTGCGCATGCCAGAAATATCAGCGGTCATATATCTCTTACTGTGGTCACTACTTTGGGGAATTCTGTTGCAACACAGGAGATAAACATATTTGTCATTTCCAAAAACACAAAATGAAAGTATAAATCAACAAATTTTTCCGGTTATTATCCTTTGATAAAAATGTATATACTGTTACTATTTGAAAGATGTACACGAATATGACTAATGTTAAATATTATTCTCATGGTTCAAACGGGTAGTTTACTATATAAATGCTTTGAAACTTTATGAAAGGAAACTTTGAAAATTGACATTAAAGCATTATATGTTAAGCGAGGACATTATCTAAATGAATAAAATAACCATTTTCACTTCTTTCATAATTTACTGCAAAGATGTGCTCACATTATTTTCTACATGGACAAAATTTTTTACTGTTTTAACTTAGTTTTTTCTTTAAAAATTGAAAAAAATTTTCTTTGACCCATCTTATTCCCAAAAAAGTTCCAACTAAAAAACAATGTAAGAAATCTCCAAAAATTTAATACGCAGAAACTGAAAAATTATTTCGAGCATGAATTATTGTCAAGAGAAAACTTCTGCATAAAAAAAAAATCTGCCCGCTGCGCGGGCACATTCTCATGGCGCGCTTCGCGCGCGGCTCGCTTCGCTC
>CAKNYM010039970.1:0-10397 GCA_932195095.1 Andricus curvator
TTTCCTCTGATCAGATCGTTTACCGCCTGCCACTCTATCTTACCGTTCCTTATCGCTATCGTTCCTTTGTTTGGGTTTTGAGCTATTCAGAGGTCTGTTAAGGACTGCCTTTAGGAAGGCTGGCGCCCGGGCTACAGAATTTCGAATCTTATTTGTAATTTTGTTTGTGCGAGGCCTTATGGGACCTAAATTTTCTCGTTTCGTATCTTAGGAAAAAGGCCGCGTCACAATTGGCGCCCAACGTGGGGGGCTCTTCTATTAAAAGCAAAAATGTTCCCGTAAATTTGGCAAGATTCTTAAATTAATTAATATTATCGTTGCACTTGTTATTTTATATAATGCTGTTAATGTTACTTATATTGTTGAATCTTGGATGTTATCAATATTAATTAACTGATTAAAAAATTTATTCCCATTTTGGAATTTCAAAATTCATTCCCATTTTGGATTTTCGAAATGTATTCCCATTTTGGATTTTCGAAATCTATTCCCATTTCGGATTTTTTGGAATTTATTCCCATTTTGGAATTTCAAAATTCATTCCCATTTTGGAGTTTCGAAATTTATTCCATTTTGGGAATTTTAAAATTTATTCCCATTTTGGAATGGTGAAATTTATTCCCATTTTATATTTTCGAAATTTATCTTCATTCCGGATTTTTGAAATTTATTCCCAGTTTTGATTTTTAAAATTTATTCAATTCTGAAATTTATATTTGATTTTGAAATTTTTAAAATTTATTCGATTTTGAAATTTATCATCAGTCTTAAATTTTAAAATTTATTCGGCTTTAAATTTTGAATTTTATCTCCAATTCATGGATTATTGAAGTTTATCCGATTTTGAATTTCGAGGTTGATCTTCAATTATAAAATTTTGAAATTCAGTCCCATTTTGAAATTTTGAATTTTATTCCCGATTTTGAAATTTGAAAATTTATTTTCATTTTTCAAATTTGAAGAAAGGGTATTTAGCGGATTCAAGTGTAAGCCAGTAGGGCAACACTTGATATTCGTCAATCTGGAAAGATGTTAAAAATAATTTCGTTCCGAAATTTGAAGAATATCATTTTATAAAATTAAATTAAAACATCGTTGGCATAGTGAGCTTCATGGCCGGCACTCCAAACACTCACACTGTTTAAAAATTTATTGACCGCCCTCGACACCTATTTTCATATTATCTTGAATACCCGTATATACGACCCTGACTTGATTGTTTGGGATTACTCGTTTTATCTCGAAACACTTATCTAAAGGACTTTTGTTTGAAATTTTCATCACTTTAGAATATTAAAAATTAGTTTCTCTCTCCTAATAATTTCAAACAGACTAGACCTTTGAAATTCTATAACCAAAGAAAAAAAAGGGGGGGGGGCGAGTTACCCCCTTGAATTCAAAATGACGGACTACAAACAGCTAGTCTCATGGGTCTATGAACTAGATAAGGACGGGCTGTCCCTTGAACTCAGCACAAGGGGTCTCCCTATTATCGGAAGCTTCGCAGTTTTGCGCGAGAAGTTGCTAAAAGCAGTTCGCTTGGGGAAAAACCTCTTAGAATCCTCCATCGATCCCTCTCAAGAAGATCTTGAGTCCATAGATCCCCATTCCGACAACGCCTTAAAATCGGATACCGAAATGATAAAGAAAACTAGCATCGCGTCCCAAACCGAGTTAAACCTAACATATTTCCACATGCTAGATGATCTCATTAAAGCTGGCCAACTACCGAGTTATTCCCAAGATCAGCGGGATAAACAAGAGCAGGGGCCTAGCAGTTGTGTTCGGGTTACTAGTAGGAATAAGGAAGAAGAATTTTACAACGCGAGTCGCGATTATAGGTTAGAGGAGGACGCACGCGTTGACGGTTCTCGCGTTGATTTAGGCAACCCTCGGGATAGCCGTTCGAATCATTGGCGGACAAATGAACCCGAACTCAATGAGAGTATCGTAAACACCAAGCAGCAGAGCTGTGACAGGTTTGTGGACCCCTTTACTGACCTTTATCCTCGTGAATCGTACACTATGAACCCTCGGCGTTTGCGTGTTAACTTCGAAGAACAACCCTCTCACTTTCAGGATTCTCATAGACCTCGTCGAGATGGATTTGAGGCCTTCCTTCCCGACCCTGTCCCCGCGTACGAACGTGAGGAAGAATACAACCCTTTTGTTTCTCGACCTCATCCTCACGCACCTTCTCGACAATATTATCGCAGCCCTTACCCCTCCACCCCTGCGCATACCTATGAAATCATGCGCAAGTGGAACATCAAATATTCGGGGACGCGTAACGATGACCCGGATGCCTTTTTGATGCGCATTGAAGAGGGTCGAGATTTGGTCCCGGTCAGTGACGCTAACTTGTTGCGGGTGGTCCCCTTCTTTTTACAGGGGATTGCCCTCAACTGGTTTAGGGGCTCTAAACATTTATGGCGAACATTTGACCAGTTCGCCAAAGCCTTCAGGGTTAGGTTTGGGGATTCGGACTTCCAGTTCGAGCTGAGGCAAGAGATCCATCTCAGAACTCAAGGCGAGAAGGAATCCGTTTCCGGCTATCTTACATGTATGAGGGCCATGTTTGACAAATTAAGACCCCGAATGTCCGAGGCAGAGGAGGTTAGTTATGCACACAGGAATTTACTGCCTAAGTTGCACTTAGCTATCCGCCGCGGCGATATTGAGGACTTTGTCCATTTAGAAAGTCTTGCTAATGTGGCAGAGAAGAGCTATCGCGTGGCTCGAAGCTATAAACCCCCCCCCCCCTGTTCCCGAACAATCCCTGCTTGCCGACCTAGCCTACAAGGACCCTAACTATCGGAGGTCAGGTAAGCGATCTGATAACCCTCGAGAAAAACTTACATTTTTAGAAGAGGATACAGAGTCGCTTGGGTCCGAAGAACCAATAGACCAAATGTATTTGGCCAAGGAAAAGGAGAATAACCCTAAGACGGAAAGTAAGCCCAAACACCGGACTAGCCCGGAGGTAAACTCTCGTACACCTAAACCTTCCCAACAGAAACCTAACGACCCCCTAGGAAACCCCCCTCTATATTTAAGTGTTGGAATTGTAGTGAGCTGGGAGATGGGTTCACTACGAGCACAGAACTTAGGAACAGATTTTGCTATGGCTGTGGCCGAAAAGATGTCATCAAATCAGAGTGTCCCAGATGTTCGGGAAACTGAAAAAGAAGGTGTATTGTGGGAAAAATACATCTTTAAAGGATTCAAACGTAGCTTCTGCGGATTTAAAGTGTAGAGTAAAGAGAAAGAAATTTAAAAGTAGTACAATAATCAAATTAGTCGAAATAGAATATTTAGATAACAAGGTCGATTTTACTAACTATACGGGAGCTTATACTCCTTCCGGAATAGACATAACCTTTTTTATCCTTAACAAGAAACTTTTTATTAAAGAGGAAGACCTTCCTTTAACTACCAAAATACCAGCCGTCAGATTAAAATTAAAGGGTTTAGAATCTTCTTCAGTTTCCCCTAGTTATCTTTCTCTACCAGACCTCCCGACACGTGATCATTTCATAGTTGTTGATTATAATTTAAGGACCAGAAGATTGGCATCTATCGACGGTTTCAAGCAACGGACCCCCGTAATGAGGTAAATATCTCTTCCTCCCGACCCTATTATACTTTCTCCACCTACCAACCCCCCTTATTTGAGCTTTGACCAAATCAACCCTAATCTCGACTTGACAGAAATCTGTAATGAAATTTTGGAAGCGGAAGCTTATCTTATCGACACTGTGCCTATTTACAAAATGTCCGAACCCCCTTATCGACCGTCCTCTCTATTAGGTCCGCAGCCCCTATTGTATCTGACCTTTCACATTCGAGGTCAACAGATTAAGGCTATGCTAGATAGTGGCGCATCTAGATCATTTGTTGGGCTAGACGGCGTGAAATTGATTGAGAATTTAGATCTGAAAACAATTAATAGAAAGGTTCGCGTTCAGGGTGCCAATAGCCAGATAGAGTTAGTTTCTCAGGAAATCATTGCCCCGGTCGAACTTTACGATCGTACACAGCCCATAGCCCTCAGGATTTTAAATTCACTACCTGTCCCTTTCGCAATAGGCCTTGATTTTTGCAAAATATTCAAATTGAACGTAGAGTTTCACGATCGGACTTGGACTTTCAAAGACAACCCGAACCAGATATATCATTTTGAAGTAGAGGAGAATTCCTCTGAAAATTTTTGCGGACTAACGGAACTTTCGATGAAAGAAACTGATTTGCTCAGAGACTTCTTAAAGCGCGAACTACCAAAACCGACTGGAAAACCCGGAGTAACTGACTTGATTGAACATACCATTGACGTAGGCAACCACCCTCCCATTAAGCAAAGGAATTATTTGAGATCCCCGAAAGTCGTGGAAGCAATGGTTGCCGAGGTAGACAAAATGTTAGCTCAGGACATAATCGAGCCGTCCGCTAGTGGATGGTCGTCCCCGGTAGTTATGGCAATTAAGCCCGATGGGAGTTATCGTTTCTGCCTAGACTTCCGGAAGGTCAATGGTACATTTCCAAACTAGACTTTTGCAATTGTTTCCACCAAGTTCCCCTCGAAGAGGCTAGTCGCGACAAAACAGCCTTTACAGTCCCTGGGCGCGGCTTATTTCATTTTAAGCGTATGCCATTCGGCCTTACAAACGCCCCCGCGACATTTCAGCGCTTACTAGATAGGTTGATTGGACCCGAAATGGAACCACACGCGTTTGCCTATCTAGATGATCTAATCATCGTCACGGAAACCTTCAAAGAACATCTTGAATGGCTCTCCAGGGTGTTGGAAAAGATTAGAGGAGCGGGTTTGGAAATTAACCTGGATAAATGCGAATTCTGTTGTCCCAAGGTCCACTATTTAGGCTTTCTCGTGAATGAGAATGGCCTGCAAACTGACCCCGATAAGATCGACCCCATCCTTAAATACCCTGTTCCCCGCAACGTCAAAGATCTCCGCAGGTTCCTGGGTTTATCTAGTTGGTACCGCAGATTCCTTCCTAATTACGCGACGTTAGCTTCCCCTTTAACCATGCTGACGAAAAAGAAGCAACAGTGGATTTGGGAGGACGAGCAACAAACCGCCTTTGAGGAGATTAAACGTTGCCTGTCCCAAGCCCCCGTTCTGACATGTCCCAATTTCGACATTCCCTTCGTACTTCAAACAGACGCGAGAAATACCTTATTGGGAGCTGTTCTTACACAGAGTACGGATGGTGTGGAACACGTCATATCGTATGCTAGTCGGATCTTGACCGACGCGGAGGTCAAATTCACAACCACCGAAAAGGAATGCCTTGCTATCGTGTGGGCTGTCCAGAAATTTAGACCCTATCTGGAGGGGTATAAATTTACGGTGGTAACGGACCATAGTAGCCTTCGGTGGTTGCCCAATTTGAAAAACCCCACCGGAAGACTGGCAAGATGGTCACTATCTTTGTCCGAATATGACTTTGACATTCTCCATAGGAAAGGTTCCTCCCACCATGTCCCGGATGCTCTATCCCGAATGTTTGAATCTCTTTCGACCGAGGAAATTAATTTAATTAAAGACCCAATCCCGACCTGGTATACCAGACGGTTCCAAGCCGTATCTGATTTTCCGGATAGAATCCCTACCTGGAAAATTGAAGACAATAGGTTGTACCACTACCGACCCAACACATTAGTGACCGATTTTGTTAAAGACCTTGACGACTGGAAGTTAGTCCCTGCCGACACAGAAAGAGACGATGTTTTAATGGAAGCTCATGATGACCCACAAGCCGGCCACCTAGGGACCCAAAATACCTATGCGTTAGTTTCGCGAAGGTACTATTGGCCCGGCTATTACAGAGACGTGAATAGGTACATAAATAGTTGTACGACCTGTCAAATGTGTAAAGTCGATCAAAGACCGCCGGTAGGATTAATGGGGCATCGTGTGGTTGAAGAACCGTGGATCGTAGTAGCGGCAGACATTATGGGTCCCCTTCCCAGAAGTAAAGCCGGATTCCAGTACATCCTGGTGATTCAGGATCTGTTCACGAAGTGGGTGGAAGTAATACCTTTACGCGCGGCGACGGGTAAGAAGATTGAGTACGCATTCCGTGAAAATGTCATCAATCGCTGGGGAACACCCCAAGTAATAGTTACCGACAACGGGACCGAATTCTTTAATAACACCCTTCTTTAATTAACTCAAGAGTTCAATATTTTTCACACGACAACTCCTCCCTACCATCCCCAAGCGAACCCTGTGGAAAGAGTGAATAGGATCTTAAAGACCATGATCATTTCTTATATTGATAAGGATCATGGTACTTGGGACCAAAACCTTTCGGAATTCCGGTTCGCGTACAATTCCGCATTCCATACATCTCTTAAAACGTCCCCCGCTTTTCTGAACCTGGGTAGAGACCCCTTACCGACAAATTCCCTTAGGAAGCAAGTCAAGGCCAATTCCGGAATAGAACCGCGGAATCCAGAGTCTTGGAACAAAAGAATGCAAAAGATTCAATCCATGCGAATCCTTCGCGAAGCAGTCCGGATATTATAACCTCAGGCGCAGGAAAATGAAATTCCACAAAGGAGATCTGGTTTTGTCTCGTTCCCGAATCCCGTCGTCAAAAATAAAAAACATCTCTGCTAAACTATGCTCCCGTTATCTCGGTCCCTATAGAATTTCAAGAGTGTTGTCACCCACGGTTTATGAGCTTAGTGATCTCACCAAAAAGTCCGTGGGCAAAGCCCATATAGAAGATTTGAAACCCTTTATACCCCACCCTACCGACAAGCCCTAACCACCGACCCCCTTTTCGACATACAGATCCCAAAATGTCCGACGACGGATCTTCCGATGGTCAGGGATATGACGAACGTCCCGAAGATTGGGAACACCTCGAAAGGTTCCGTTCCTTCATTGAGGCTAAACAAAGAGACCAACCCGGTTTTTTTACCGCTCTCCAGGAGACCTTGAGGAATCAGCAGGGATTCCTGGAGGTCCGCCAAACTGCCACCGTATCTGCAATTCCCACAGAAGAGGAATATTTGGAGCGACTGAGGACAACTTACGACTTGGTGCCGAGGAATTGCCTCCAGCCACGGGACCAGGGCACAAGAACCAAGACACTCGTCTATCAAATGGACCAAAGCACCCAGACGGAGCCTCAACTACCTACCCCCGGCTGTTCATGCTCTTCCTCCTCTCTCCCGACACACACCCCCAGTAAGGAACTCAAAACACCTTCAGCGAACCTTTACCGAGACCCCCCTCAAGACATCCCTCACCCCACTCCCTCACACTCCTCTCGAAACACCCCTGTACCGACCTCCCGAAACCATTCGCAGTCCCCTCCTAAACCTCCCACCTCGATTTCGAAGAACCCCTATCCACCCCGTTCCCGACCCTCTACCTCCTCTAGTAGAAGTTTCCCTAAAGTGCCTTCCCTCCTCGACCTACAGGTTTCCCCTCCCGACCGTATCGACCCCGACACCCTTCAGTCCCTCCGACAGGCGGGAGATTTCGGGTGCTGGAACTGTGGGGATACTTCCCACCGCTACCCGGAATGTCCCCGCCCACCAAAGAAGTTCTGCTTCGGATGTGGAAGGAAGGGTGTAACTAAGGCTAACTGCCCTAAATGCTCTCTTTAGCCCTCCCGACACTGTCCTCCTCTCTATCTCTCCCGACCTCTCTAATTTTTTTTGTTGACCTTCCCCTTTTTGTATTCCTTCCCTTTATAATTTTACTCCATGTATTTCACTCAACACCCTAATAAATTCATCTGGGTACCCTTTGTATATGACTTGTTTTATTCGTTGACCCCTTTCATAATTTTTGTTTGTTTGTAGCTATTCTGACTATATTTTATATATGTGTCGATCTTTATTTAGTTATTTTTTTCTTACTCTCAACTTCCTCACTTATAATTCAGCCAAGGAGCACCGAATTTTGTTTGTTTACGTGTCCGTTTCAATTTTATTATTCTGTATCTGGCTGGCCACTGGGTTGGATTCTATCTTCGAATTTTTTCGCTAGCTTCATATCGTTTTTTTTTTTTTTTTTGGTTTTTCCCCCCACCGGGTTGGCCCCCCGTCCGGCCCCCCCCCCCGGGGGGGGGGGGAGTTGTGATGTTGCAATTTTGCACTTCACAAAAATTAGATTCAAAGTTCAAATTTTAACCGGGAAGCAACATATTTGACGCTTTGAGTAGATTCGGCACTCCATGGTTTTGACTGTATATTTTTTAAAATTAGATAAGTAAAATTTTGTCTCTTTTATTTTATTTTTTTTTTGCAATATTGTGAGGATTTTTGCGGTCTTGAGTTGGGAAACTCAAGAATTGGTACGTCCCGTTGAGTCATCGATTAGGGTCAGCTGTCACCTCCGTCTTAGCGAGGCTTCTACGGTCCAGAGACCTTCACTTCACTTTCTTCAGGTTGCTCTTTGTTTCTGCGAATTTCGACTACCAATAGTCCAAGATCCTAGGCACGTTCCAGGCGCGGGCGTTCTCTAGAGAATTACCCTGAAGTTCGCTACATGAATAGGTAATTTTCATTAAAATTTATCGTAAGGGTTACCCTTTACCTCTAGTAAGGATAAGCCCAGGGCGAGATGACCACAAAGTCCGTCAGTGGACAGGCATCTCCGCCAAAATTATCGTATCGGAGAGACCCTACTAATGCTTATGTGTTTCTCAAAATCTTCCGAGGGTTGCATGAAAAACCACCCTATATCTGCTGGCTGCAAGGTTCCGGCCACCAATCCTAGCCTGAGAGTTCAACCGTCCCTTAGAGGCTTCGAATCCCGTGGTCCGGATTCCTACTTCGATGAATTCGTGCCTGAGGAAATAGCCAATCAGCGGGAAGGAGGAAAGCACGTGAAGAGCAGATACGACAGCAGAGCAGACCAGCGTGGAGCGGATATCGTCGATCTCTCTCTAGACCGTAGGAATCACTGTAGCCAGGTTTCGCGCGCCTTTTCTCTCTCTTTTTCCCTACTCTGACGCCTCTCGGTCCCCGTGCGTGCGAGAACTGTTCGCACGTACAGTGCGTTTTTAGCTGCGACCCTGGACACATATCTGTCCTTTGTGTGTAACGAAGCGTCAAGTACAGGAGAAGAAAAGCGTCGCAAGAGTTTTGTAAGGTAGGATCTTTATTTCCCTAGGGGCTCAGCCAAGTCCTTGTATCATATATTTTGGTTTATTTCTCTCCTTGGCTGAACCACCTTTGTAATTCTCTTATTTTCTTTTGAACTGTGTTGTTTCTAATTTTCTTAATTTTTGGAGTCACGGCGTCAGGCTCACAGCTAACCTCATGGCCCTTTATAATTTCTTCATCATATTGAAACCCGTTCCTTTAGATTCAATTTTTAAATCTGGACCCTTTTAAAATGTAACTCCCCTTTAGTGACCGAATTTATCGACCCCTCTCTTCTTGACGTATTCCCGACCTAAATTATTATACAAATGCCCCATTAATTATGTACTTCTTTCTTCCTGATTTTGTACCGATATCGATTAGAATTATTTGATTGTATTTGTAAGTGAGATTTGTTGATTTATGGATTTATAGGGAGATATATTTCGACCAATTTTCTTCCGACCTTTCTTGACCTCACGCAATGACCAGTCCTCCTTTCATTTCGAATCGATAATAATATACCTCTCTACCAAATTGTTCTAAAAACCCCCTTTTATAGTGAATGGCAAAATATTTAAAAATTAGAAATGAATAATGTGAATTATCGATCCCTTTCTCGCCCCCTTCCTTTTTTTGGCAATTGCCTAATGTTTTCTCGTATTAATTTTGTTTTCCTTTACTGCTGTTAACACCCATTATTACCGATTGCTGTTTTATAAATTGGTCCCCTTCCCCTTTCTTTTTCAACCTTGTTCTCGACATGTTTTCTCTCTTACCATCCCGACCTTGATATTGTTTGTATCCCGCTATGCTTAGATGCACGACACTTTCTGATGTTTGTAAATTTGAAATCGTTTTCCCAGGCTTTTAATTTATACTTGCGTCCCGACCTGCCTAATTTAATAACTCATTTTATTATCGATGATTACTAAATTTGGATGTATTTCACAAACTTGATCACACTGTATTTTAGCAGCTCTCTCTCTCTCTCTCTTTTTTCATATAGAGTCAAAAGATATTTCGGTTATATTCTTTGTAATTATCGATTCTCATGTTGTCACCATTCTTATCAGATCTGTTCACATTAAAATTGTCAGTAATAAAAGTCCTGTCATTTTATGAATATTCAAATAGAATCTTGCCAAATAGTATTTCGAACCTCTCACTCTACTTTAAGGACTGAACTAGCCGCCATTTTTTAGGATCTCTCTGGATTTTCCTCTGATCAGATCGTTTACCGCCTGCCACTCTATCTTACCGTT
>CAKNYM010039971.1:0-41617 GCA_932195095.1 Andricus curvator
TATATATATGAGACTGGGGTTTACTTTGGTTTGGACAAGTGTTGGAGAATTAATCTGAAGAAAGGACAGATTACTGGCGTTCCCAAAGACCGTGAGCTTGTGGATATAAGTTTTATCAGACATATTGATACTGGAGAGACCTATACATACCTGGGCGTGCCTCAAAGCCGCATTCAGGACGTATCATCAGTGAAGGAGTCTCTCCGATGCAGATATAAGCATCTTCTTCGACAGATTTTCTCTTCCAATCTGTCGGCGTTGAACAAGGTATCTGCGACTAACATGCTTGCCATTCCGGTTCTACTCTAGTTGTTTGGAGTGGTTCAATGGACGAAGAACGAGCTTAAGGCCATTGATATCGCCACACGTAAGATCATGCATATGCATAAGAGTTTGCATATCAATTCGTCAGTTCCGCGATTATGCGTTTCACGCCATCAAGGCGGATGCGGACTTCTGAATCTCCAGTGTCTTCATAACCAAATTGTTCTAAGTACAGCTTACATCGTTGCGAATGGCAGAGATCCTCTCCTAAAAATGGCCAGGAACCACGAGATGATTGGTGAAGGAGCGTTTCTTTACAAAGCCGCGGAGCAAGCGACCAAGACCCTTGGCCTGAATTTTAACATCAGAAGTGAGGAAAGTGCATTTCTCCATCTAGATGCTTCACTTATAAAAGCCGAAGTAAAGAAAACAGAAATTAAAATATTTCACCAACAGCTACTCGAAAAGAAAATGCACAGGAACTTTCACAGAAATGTAGAAAAACAGTCCTTGTCGAAGGAGCAAACTTGTGCTTTCCTCAGATCATCAGGGCCTAATTCAGGTACAGAGGGTTTTATTTTCGCATGCCAAGACGGTGTCATTTCCACCTTAGCATACCGTGATTGCATATTATGTCAAGAAGTTCCCAGTGATAGGTGCAGAGCGTGTCCTGCATACGCTGAGTAACTAGAACACATACTATCGGGGTGTCCGACCCACGCAGGAACGACGTATATCTATATACATAATGCGGCCTTAGGATTGCTTTATTACCATCTTTGTCGCTCTTACGGTGTTGGTCGCGACCCTGCTCTGCCGAACGCTCCAAGGGAAATAGAGTCAATTGTCCAAAACGCGAAATGCCAAATTTTCTGGAACTACGATTTTCGGACAGTAGTCTCCGTTGCACACACGAGGCCTGACATCGTTCTCAAAGACTTCGAGAAACGAACTATATTCCCTATCGAATTCTCGGCTCCGTCCGAATACAACATCACTGCCAGGGAGAAAGAAAAGGAGAGGTATCAAGACCTTAAAAGAGAGCTGCAAAGACTGTACCCAAAATATTCGGTACAAGTAATTGTCCTTGTGATAGGTGCTCTCGGAAGTGCGAAACTATCACTGGTTCGTTACCTTAAAGCCATACCCGCGTGCCAAAAATATGCCAAAGCACTTGCGAGATGGATGCAGAAAGCTGTCATGCTTGGGTCGCTTCGTGTCCTCAAGACACACGAGGGTTTCGCCGGCCTGTCGTTGTGATTTCTTCGAGCCCTGTGCTTGGTAGTGCGGCAGGACTGTACCAGCTACACTTTGCGAACTTGACCTGCTCCTTTGTTAAAGCTTGAGGCTTGCCTGAGTCCTCAACAACCACCTTACCTAAATTGCAAATTATCTTCATCGCATTTTTGATTCCGATGAAAATTTGAAAAGTTATATGTTTTTCAACATTTTTAAAATTTTCAAAAAATAGAAAAAACTTTTTTTTCATAGATTAAAAAATTTCATTAAAAATTGTTACTAGATATCAAATATATTTCGAAACTGTTACAATACAATTTTTCGATCAGATCAAAATTCAAAATTCAAATTTTGTTAAGACTCTTAGAAATTTTAGTCTAAAGTCACAAATGATAGCGCAGAACGCGCAGTGGCACTAAGAAGCGAATATAATTCACAAATTACTCGCGATGAACAGCAACGGCAGAAGCTCTTATTAAATGTTAATTTTCATTGACAAAATGTACCAGATTTTGATCAAGAATCGCTGAAAAAGTCTCTAGATTACATATTTCGCCAGCCAATGTAATTTTAAATGAAATTCACAAATGATTTGTGATAAAGAGCCACTGTAGAATCTCTCAATAAACTACTTGGATGGGTGACCATTCAAGAATACTGACATGAGTGCTGTTGGCACATCGTGGGTGTGGTGAGCCCACACTTGTAGTTATTTATAACTACAAGAAAAACCTAGAAACACTACCCGAATCGGGTAGTGTCACGCCTACCCTGAAAGGGAAATGGTTTAATGGTATATATATGAAATAATTATGAATGAATAGATGAATGAATTATTAATTATTGATACTAGTTAGATTAATGATGGTGTTTTGAGCGATGTTGTTTGTCTGAGTGATATAAATTTATAATAATAATATAGGTATTTTTTTGACATACTTCAGACCAAATAAAAGGAGATTAGTTGTTGAATCCTTTATTGCACACTTTCAGTAGCCAACGTTTCGAAAACATATGTTTTCCTCATCAGGACAAAAAAATTTTGGAGTTCATCAACATCTTAAAAATTTCTATAGATTCCTATTCCTCTTCGTCATTGCTACGTAAATATATAAATTAATTTTAGTTTTAATTAATATCATTTAAGTAAAATTTTTTTTGAGGTTAAAAAATTTTAATTGTTATATTTACCTTAAAAATCTTCATTTTCCAGTTAAATTTTGTTAAAAATTATTGACTGCTTTAAATTTTTTTATATATTCTAAATTTCATGCTTACAACAATAATAATTTATTTAAAATTATATCAGAGACATAACAATCGTTATGCTCCATTTTTGCGAAGAGAAATTGAGAAAAAGAGAGGAAGAGAAATCTTAACAATGACAGAAATTAGCAATGACGTATCATCAATTTATATCATAAGGTGCTATAGTTTCTAAATAATTCTAATTACTATATTGAATTGAAGGAGTAAGAAAATTAAAACTTTATCAACAAATTTATAAATTGTTTTGAAATTTAAAATATTTTTATTCATGATTAATGTATATACCAATAGTGTAAAGGAAAAAAAAAATTTCTTCCTTTTTTTCTCATATAATAGAAAAATACATCAATTTGGAATTTTGAAAATTCAAATAATTTTTTCATTAAATTAGAGAATCCATAATTATATTATATATTGGACTATAATTATTAAGATCAGAAATTATATTCAAACAATTATTCCTGTTTTTCTTTATAAAAAACATTTCTGCTATTAATCTTTTAAATTCATTAGGTTCATGATGTAAAACTTTAACATTATCCCAATCAATCAAATGTCCAGTTTCAACCTGATGTTTTGCTATGACTTTATGGTTTTTAGGATTTTCTCTAAAATTATCATGATGTTCTTTTATTCTTGTAGCAAGTAATCTACTCGTTTGACCCACATAACATTTTTCACAATTGAAACATTGAATTTTATATACTACATCAGTGAGTTGCAATTTATCTAATATATCTTTACCTAATTTTATGAATTTATCAAGTTTAGAGTCAATTCTAAAATTTTCTGTAATATTAAAATCATTTAAAATTCTTTTAATTTCAAAAGATAATTTTCCATGATAAGGAATTGATACTATTGGTTTAAAATTTAAATTTCTGACTATATTTATATTATTTTGGTTGGATAAAGAATCTGTAATTGATTTAGTTTTATTATTAATATGAGTTTGAACGAATTCTGTTGGGTAATTATTTAAATATAAATTTTTGTAAATAAATTCAATATTTGAACTGTGAAATGATTCATCTGATAATTTTAAAGCTGTGTCAATAAGATTTTTTACTATTGAAATTTTATGTTGTATTGGATGGTTTGATAGAAAATTTAAATATCTACCAGAATAAGTAGTTTTACGAAACCAATCTGTAATAATATTACCTGAATCAGTTTTTATAACTTTAACATTTAAAAAAGAAATAGAATTATTATTTACACATGAAATTGAAAATAATAATTCTATTTCTATAGTAATTAGAATTATTTAGAAACTATAGCACCTTATGATATAAATTGATGATACGTCATTGCTAATTTCTGTCTTTGTGAAGATTTCTCTTCCTCTCTTTTTCTCAATTTCTCTTCGCAAAAATGGAGCATAACGATTGTTATGTCTCTGTTATAATTTTAACTAAATTAACTAAATTATTATTGTTGTAAGCATGAAATTTATAATATATAAAACAATTTAAATTAATCAATAATTTTTAACAAAATTTAACTGAAAAATGAAGATTTTTAAGGTAAATATTACAGTTACAATTTTTTAACCTCAAAAAAAAATTTTACTCAAATGATATTAATTAAAACTAAAATTAATTTATATATTTACATACCAATGAAGTCTGAAGTATGTCAAAAAAATACCTATATTATTATTATAAAATTATTAATACATTCTTAATACATTATTAATTATTTATTAATTAATTATTATTTACTTATTGAACAATCACGGAAAAATGTAAATTTTAATTAATTTTAATTTAATTCATATTAACTAATTATAATTATTGTTATTTTTAATATTTTAAATAATTTAATTTATAATAATTTATTAAAAATAATTAATATTATTATTAATTTTAATTATTTACTGATTATTATTCATTTTAATGATTCATTCATTATTGTCAATGTAATGTTTATTCATTACTATTAGTTTAATGTTTATAAATCAAAAAGTCGCTAGTAAATGATCAAAATTTTTAAATAAAACTACAATAAATATTTAGTTTAATTTACTTTCGGTTTAAATTTATTTTATTTCGGCCTCTGAATCCCTTTATGGTGTGAAGAAGCCTCAGGTAATAAGAGCCATAAATAAGTAGGAGGAGCACCGAGAAGCAAATTAAGAGAAGAGTAGAGCCTTCGGATTGACTGGTATCTATTGCTCTATTGTATTCATACTTAAACCAAAGGCGTCGCCAAACTCAAAATTGAATGATTTTTAATGTTTTCAATAGTCTTTTTCTCCTATAAATTATTACAAGTTTTTATTTTCTTCTTCAGAAACCTGTTCTTAGGTAAGCAACTCGTGTTTTGTGAAAATTGCAGTTGATAAAAATATATAGAAAGCCCGTTATATGGTTTTGAATATTTTGATTTTACGGAAATTTAAGATGTTGTTAAATTCTTACATAACAATTTTAAAACATCTAAGTATGATAAAGTGCATTAGCATTCTTATCCAAATAAGTGCCTAAAGTTTCAAACAAATTTAATCATAACTTTTATTGCAGAATTGCAGTTGAAAAAAGTAATGTAATTTTACATGTTAATCTCCATAAGAGAGAATAGTGAAATGCGTAGTCCTATTAATTAATTTTTTTTCAAAACAAAAAAATACGGGCTGCCTATTTTCATGTAGCCTACAATATTTTTCAGTCTAATCTCAAAAATTCGAAAATGTCTTTTTTTGGACCACCCTAATATATATATACATATATATGCGAGTGTGCGACCTGCCCAGGAACCTGTACAGGATCCTTCATAGATACTTTTTGCAAATGTGTCCCACTTGCACAGGAACCACGATAAAGCAGGAACCAGTACAGGTATTTGAATACCCAGGTTCCTCTACAGGAACGCGCGCAAATTTCCTCGCAGGATCCGCGGCAGGAACCGGTGTATCAGGAACCTGCGTACGTTCCTGTACAGGAAGCTGTGCAGGCACCTCCAAACGAACCTGTCAGGCTCCTGCACAGGTTCAATTCCCGGATTCAAGTATTGATTTTCAGTATCGATATTGAGAATCAGATCCTTTAACACTCTGATTCGTAAGTCAGCACAAGGAGAGAAGCCAATCTCACAAGCTTCTACAGTCTAGCCGCAAGTTTTCTAGTCGTACGGAAAAAGTGCACCAGAACGCGCCGTATACGTCTACTGTTTTTTTTAATTCTACGTTCTGTATAATATTTTTTAAATTTAAATTAATGTCCACTGTATTTACAGTTCAGTTCATTAACAGATTTTTTGGTAAAACAAAAAAAAAACGAGTTTAATATATTTTTAACATATTGTAACGTGTTGGCTAGCCACACGTTATGGATCCTTCCCCAGCTTTTAAGAATTACAAAATTAAACATTAGACCGTGATTATTCCCATGGCCGGCACGAGCTCAAATTAGAACATAATTTAAAGATAAAATCTTATTGTAATCTAAGGTGTGTTGAATGAGACCAATTTATTTTTTATTTTACTTTAGGAAAAACAAACAGAGAACGAGCTATTTAGGTTATAATTTCAGACTAATTTTTTGTTACCTGTTACTACTAATTAGATTAGATTAGATATCTGAAGTTGCAAGGTCAGGAGGACTGGAGTCCTAAACTTATCCTCAGAATACCAAAATCCTTTCCATCTGGAAAATCTGACAGGGAAAAAAACACTGCCACCAAACTCCAACCACCCACACTCAACACTACAACCAAGCTTTACGTCACTCTCACGCATCCACGGTCAATTTACTATCACGGGACCCAGTGGGATGTCGAGCAATCTACTACGTAATAATCCAAGTGTTAAGGATTATTAAAATAACTACCAGGTCATGCCAGACTCGACACTTGTCGACACATGGAGGCAGCCATCTTACACCGGCCGGCGTTCCACATACGGGAACGGTGGTCCGATTCCCATCGCTCAAAGTCCCAGAAATACAACTGAGGAGGGCAGGACCGAATGGACCGAGAATTTTGGCGCGAGCGGGAAGAAACTGGCGAGTGCAGAGGACGAAGGAGAATTCAGTTTCGTGTCGACCATCGATAAGTTAAGAGTTCTTGAGGAAAGTGATTGATAGACGCCAAATTAATTGGACGAGTTCATTTTTCTGCCGGAGGGGCGTCGTAAAACTAAAGGACTTTGGTGATTCCAGGATCAAGGTAGGCGTTGCCTCATTTCTTCTATTCGGGTTCTCTTTAGGTTTATGAGATATGTGTGAATTTGAAGTGAGTTTTTCTTTATTTCGAAAATGTTAACTGTCGGTATTGTCACTAACTTTTAAATGGGTCTAGGAAGTCAGGCTGACGCCATGTTGAATACAGTGAGACTCTTTGTAATAAGAGTTTCGTGCAGGTTAAGCTTTTATTTATGTTATTTTAGTTCCATAATGAAACTTTAGTTTCCTTTTCTTTGTTGATCTAAAAATTTTACTTGACATGTCAATCATGGGATTCTATCAACTTTTATTACTAAATCACAAATCTGTAGTACGGTTTTCGTCCCACTAATCCCTCTACCCTGAGCTAGGGACTTTTTAGAAGAGAAAACTTAAATTTAAATTTTGCGAGCACATTTTTTTGAGTGACGCCGAGGAGGTGCCTGACGCCTTACAGGTAATTATATCATCACTCTATATTTCTGTTCCTACGTTGTCGCCGTCATTTTGTAGCGATGCTCCTAGCTTTATGTCCCATAAGATTGGGAAAGTCGTTATAAAATATGGCACCCAAGGTGGGGCCACAAAAGTACTACAGTTGCGACAAAATTTCTGTTAGAAAATTAAAAAAATGTTTGATAGAGTTGAGAAGCTCGAACTAAAAACGACCCAACCATGATTAACACGGCCATTTTAAGTTTGTTATGCAATTAGAACTGGATGATTCCAGATTGTACAAACATATCATGTATTTTTACTGATTGAGTGCTATGTATTAGGCACCCTGACAAATTTATTGTTGTTGGTTCCATTTATTGAACCTTGTTGATATTATATAAGATCCATTGATTTTGTTCAATTTTGATTCTTCTATTATTTTATTTCAATTGTTTATGCAATTTATTGATCATGTGATAATCTAATGTGCTTATATGTGACATGTTGGTTAGAAATACTTTACGACATTTTCAGCTATTCGTACGGGATATTCGGTATTTCGAGAGTGAGTTCGGGATTTCTTTTTTTTTAATCTGGGACTGTTCGAAAACATTATTTCGGAGATAATTCGGACTATTAGTCCGGAATGTTCGAAATTGTTGTAAACTTCTAATTTTATCAGGACTTTTTCGAATTTATCGGAATTTCGGGATTGTTTTTAATTTTTTTTTGTAATTTCGGGGGCATAGTCGGAATTCTGCCTAGAAGTACAGAATTATTGTGAACTTTGAAATTTTAGGAATTTCTGTGAGAGTTTCGCGATTTCGGTAAGATTTCTTTAGGATTTTCGCGATTTCAGAATCAGTGTAGGTATTTTCAGCTTACAAAATTTCGATTGGACTATTGGAACTATATGAGAATTTATATAATTTAGATTGCTATCATGATAAGAAGCACTCCTAAATTTTCCGGTGAAATGACAATGATTACGATGTATAACATGACCCCCCCCCCCCCTAATGACTGTTAACTTTGTGCAAAATATTCAATGCAATATTCACCTCGATAGACTTTAATTCTGGAAAGCGAGTCATCGAAATTACATTTCTGAAAAGAAGCAACACTGTGGGGGACATGCTTTTGATACGCTACTCTGTTGGGCATTATGTCATCGTCATTTATCTCCAACGACTGTGCTTTTGCGAAAGGATCTAAAAAAGATTCAATGTCAGCATAGACAGAAAATGGAACCATTTCTTTATATATATATAATTTTTGATACCTAAAATATTTTCACCTACTTTTGGTAATATTATTTTACATTTATTTCACATTTATTTTACATTTGAATATTATTTTTACATGTTACATTTTTGGTAGTATTATTTTACATTTGAGTCTTGCTACTTTGTAGCACGACTCAAATATATGTATAGGTACAATTTCCTCTTTCTTTCTGGTATCAATGTGATCTGTACCATAAATATTGATATTCAAATCTTTAATTATTTCAAATTTTTCAACATCTTCTGAGGTAATTGGAAAATTTATATCTTCATATTTAAACACGGTTTTAAAATGTGGATAACATCTTGTATCTGCAACGTTATATATAGCAGGATAAAGAGCCGCCATCACAGAACAGAGAAAACAGTAGTGATAATTGTTTTTGATATTTATCAAAGCATGTTAGTAGTAAGGCATCACTTCGACCACACACCCCTTCCACTACTCCTTACCCCCCTTACCGCACTATGGCGCCGACCCCCCTCGCCCGTAGGTAGTGTGTCTATGAAGAGTTGACGCCCTTCACTTTATATGCCCTTAATTATCTTGCTCTGATGGTTACGAACTTTCCCTTTCACCTGAGCTAGATCACATAACGCTGAAGAGTGGACCAAAAAAATACATCACTTGCTTGTATTAAGAAAATTCGGGGCCTCGTGTGAGGACTATCCAAATCTAACGCCCTTCACGCTATATGACCTCAATTATCTTGCTCTAACGGGGGACACTTTCCCTCTCGTCTCGGCTAGATTATAAATTGCTCAAGAGTGGGCCCAAAAATAGGAAGATTAGAAATGGTTGGTGTAATGTGATTCTTTTTAAAATATTCTTCACAGTAAAAGTCATGTGGGTCAGCAATGCCTATCCGATATATTTAAATATTTCTACCTATATACTAGAGGTGGAGACTTTCAAATAAAAGCATAACATTGTACATTTCAGTTTAGTCACATTTATTGATTACAATAGTTTGGAAAGAAAAATAGAATACACATAATAATCAGTATATATTACATATAGTTGAGGTAGACGTATGCAATGTAGAACATTTCCATAATGATACAACATCGTTAGTTGAACGTGATTCTTGTTAGTACATTTCTTCGCACAGTAGAAGTTACATGGGTCAATAATACACCACCAATCTCATGATAAATAATGTCAATATAATAGTCATTGAATTTCGACGATAAATGTTCATACATTAGATTTTTAAACTCGGCACACTTTTCGTGGTTCATTAACTCAAAAATAAAATTCTCAGATGGTTCGACTATCTTCATAGAAATACAATGTTCGGTTAATAATTCTACAATCCGTGACATACAATCCTCTACCAAAATACGTAAAGCTTGAAGCATTCCAAAATATTCATTCGCACACAACATAATATTTTTCAAACCAATAAAGCTAGCTTTTTTCATAGCCACTGCAGGTACAAAAACTTTTTGTTTCTTGTTTTTACAAGAATTTTCACCATCCTCACAATCACCCTCGGGAGCAGGTGTTTTGTCAAAAAGAATAGTCTTTTCACCGAAGGACGTCGTGAACTTCACTATGTAGTCATTAATCTCGAGTGGTTCCAGCTCTGACATTGAATAGCCCCCAGATTCAAAATAGGTACTTATGAATTTAAATTATTGTTGGAATTTGGACCATGTTGCCGCCCCAAATGTGATTCCTTGTAGCTTGTTAGACACAATTTTTACAATAGGTTGAAAACTGCCATCTGACTGCACTTCCAGACCAACAATAGCGTTTTTACTGCATGAGTTATTGAGTGCATACAGTGTGGTTAAAATGAGATGTTTGTTTGTCTTGCGTGATGCATCCACTTCCGTCATATGAACTCTTTTTTTAGTACCAGTAGTAGAATTAGTAACAGTGAAAGAGGAAATTTCCGCTTCTCTTTCAACACCAGTCATAGTTTGCGACATTGTAGGTACTGCTTCAAAGATACAGAGAAACTGATTCTTAGCTAACTACTCAGAGATCTTAAGTACAAGGTAATAGAGACATTATGGGGTGGGAGGAATACAAGTCTAGACACGATTCATAAGCGATGGTTGAATATCATTGGTTCAAAATAAAAATAGCGGAGATTAAAATATCAAATCAGAATAATGCTTTAATAATCAATTATCTGTATGTGCTAGTTTTTATATAGGTCAAATTCATACCTGTCATAGGAAAGTGTGGGTGCGGGTGAAATACTATTAGATGTTGTATAAGAGTATCTCTTTTACACTCATGGGTAGGACTGATATGAATTGAAGCTTACTGTATAGGTATAACTCTATGATCGAAGCAAATGTTTAGAATTTTTCATTTTTATTCTTCAAATCACAGTGATACTTTCATAACGAAAACCAAATCATGAATAATGACACAGTGGGTGAAGAAGAAGGTTATTCACAGGTTACAAGGTCTAAAGATCAGTCGAAAAGATTTTCAAATAGAAAATCCGTGGGGGCGTTATGGTAATGTGCCCCATTCCAGAATGGACATTAGATTTGAGTATATGCCGTTACCCATGGGTTTGAAAGGGAAAGGTCTTTTTGGTAGAAGCGTTGGAATGATATAGGAAAAGTGAAAGGGTCATAGGTAATAGTGTTCTTCCGTAACATTTTTCCGAAGGTTTCATTTTCGGTGGAACGTCAGTCTTAGCTATATGCTCGAACGTGAAGCACGGTCGATGGTAATTAGTTTTCACAGTATATTTTGTACAATTGTTGAGTGTGATAAATTGAACTGTGTTCTGTGAGGAGTTTATCAGTGTTTTCACAGTGTATTTTGTACAATTGTTGAGTGTGGTAAATTGAACTGTGTTCTGTGAGGAGTTTATTTGTGTAGCTTAAAGTTATCAGTTCAAGTGAACAATAAGCCCTATAATGTCGATGGATAACAAAGCTAACCAGAAAGCAATTACTCATAAGAGGGATGATGACACACTGTTTCTTATTGCCAAGTTAGAAGGATACATCAGCCAATGTGATACACGTGTGCAACTTGATGATGTTGTGCAAACAGCTATACAAAGGAAGGACGATATACCTTTACTTATGGTATTAAGGAAATATTTGAAAATGCAGAGAGAGACGAACTCTGCAATAAATAATGTACAAGCGATCATTGGTAAGTAAAACTCTTTTTAATTTTCATTCATAAAATTTTTCTAAAAGTGAACATTTCAAAATAGTGTGCTTATTTTTTGCTTCTCTTTTTGTTAAAGCTGAAATTCAGATTGTTAAATCCAGAAAATCTTTGGAAACCGACGCTCTGCATTATCAACGAATTAGGAATCAGACGGAGGCAGATTCGAAAGAAAAACCCGCAGAATTAACTAAAAAGAGGGATCATTCTGATTCGATGGTGGAAGCGGGTTGCTCAAAGAAGCAAAAAAGTTCACAAGAGTTAATATTAGGTGAGGGAAGTGTAGCACGGGATCCTAGAGTCAATAATAAAAATAATAATAAAAGTAATATAGATAGTAATATAGTAGTGGAAACTGATGACGACGAGACGGACTTTGACGAGGACATTGTGCCAGATTCACAAATGAAAAAAAAAATGAAAAAATCTGAGGAACTTGTTCAAGAAAATAGACGTAGGCAACAGGATAAGAGGGAAAAAGTTAGACAGGAAAAAATGCAAGAAAAATTAAAAATTAAAATAGGTAAAGAAAGGGAAAGAAGATTGAAGAAAATTGCACAAATTAGAGAGGCAGATTTGAAAAAGGAGCGCAAATTACAAAATGATAAAATAAGCAGAGAGCTTGCAAAGCAAGATAGATTGAAAGTAGCAAAAAGAAAGCAGGATGAATTCAGGGCAAAGATGGTTGCAAAGGAGAATCTCGAGGAGATTCAGAAGAAACAAAGGAAAGTTCTTCAGGAAGTACGAAAGGAGCAGAAAATGCGTAAAAAAATGGATGAATCTACATCTGCATTAAAAAGAAAAGGTAATGTAAATTATATGTATATATAGACATAACTTATATATTCCTAAACTTTCGTCTACAAAATAAAAATGATTTTAAAATGTTTATTTTTTCAGAAAATCAAAACTGTGGGAAAAAAACATCGACTCAAGTAGGGTCGAATCGGAAACAGACCCCAAATGATGTGACAGCAGCTCCAGCCATGAGTGCGATTGCAGGCCCATCCAGAGCTATGGAGGCTAGCTCATCCCCCACACTCATCTCTCATGGCCAGTCGATGGCTGATGAAGCTGTTGGAATTTTCTCAGAAGATTTACATGATGCTCAACCACAAGGTAGGAATGAGAGTAACATTTTAGCCCCCTTCATAATAAAAATAGACGAATGTGACCAATATGTGAGAAAATTCGACACAAATGGGCGAAAATTAACTTTTAAAATTGTACCTCCTAGGGAGAATAATTCTGTTCTTTGGTTGGAATTAGCCTTTTTAGAGTTATATAATTATATAGTTTCGTGGTGTAAGGAAACAGATTTAGTGGGCATTGTGTTTGGATCGGATGGCTTTAGCAAAGGAGTTGCTTGGAAAGCCTTTTTACCCCTTAAAGATTTGCATTTCGAAGACTTGTGGAAATTAGTAGAATCAGTAGTTCAAAGTGCCATAAGTTTTAATATTGATGACACCTTTGTAGTAGAGATTACGCGGGTAAGCGTAATAGCAGGAAAAGGCCGTGTGAAGCTAGCAAGCAAAGTTTTAAAAAAATCAGTTTATACTATAGCTAACAAGAATAACACATGTCTACCACAGGCTATCGTAGTAGCGATTGCGAACGCAAATCGTCAGTCTGATCCAAATAATAATAATTTTAAAAAAGAGTATAGAAGCATAAGCGATAGGGATAAACTCAAAGTACAAATTAAGGCAGCTGAAAAGCTAACTCGAGATGCTGGTGTGATAATACCAGACATTGGATGTGGCCTGCCTGAGTTAATTGCATATCAAAAATATCTGGGCAAAATCTCAGATTGCAATAACTGTTTTTAATTTTAAAGATTTCGGGAAAGGGAGAGATAAGGCTATTTACGAGGGTAGTTCGGAAATAACAAATACAGGTAGTGAGATCAAGCACAATATTTATTTACTTTATGAAGGTCATCCAAATTTTCATTATAGTGCTATACTAAATTTAATTGGGGCTGGCGCAGCACAGAAGTTTTGTATACCGTGTAATAAGGCTTACTTTAGACAAACTGATCACAGGTGCACAATGAAATGTGACGCTTGTTTTAGTTCCCCATCATGTAAAGTGAATGCTGACATGAATAAAAAAAATGAGAATATTAAATGTGGGGATTGTCGACGGTATTTTTATGGAGTCGAATGTTTCAGGAAACATTTACTTTCTAATTCACACTCTACAGGTAAAAGTATTTGCTCAGTATTGCAAATCTGCAATGGTTGTTCAAAGTTACTTAACTCTGAGAAAAGCAAGAAAGGGGAGGTACATAAATGTGGCTTCTCTGATTGCGCAACGTGTAAGAAACTTTGTCCAATTAATCATTTTTGTTTTATGACACCCCTAGAAATTAAAAAAGATAAAAGAGGACAGCCAAAAACTAAGAAAGTGGCTTACATTTTCTATGACTTCGAGACACAGCAATGTGAAGAAGTCAAAGGTGACGAATCAACAAATATTCACAAACCTAATTTGTGTGTAGCACAGCAAGTTTGTGAAGATTGTATGAACGATCCGGATCCGAACGTAAAATGTCAATGGTGTAGTGTGCGCCAGTATATTTTTGATAAGAATCCTGTGGCTCACTTCACTGAGTTCACTATTCGTGATTTGAGGCATTTTGATGAGACCGTTTGCATAGCACATAATGCGAAAGGTTTCGATGCGCAATTCATTCTTAGAGAACTCATTAAGAATAGAGGTACTAATGAACCGCCAGAGCTTATTTTAAATGGTACTAGCGTAATTTTGCTAAAAGTAAAATAAACACGATTTATTGATAGCCTTAATTATCTACATATGCCGTTAAGTGCTATGCCGGCAGCCTTCGGTTTAGAAGAGGCAAAGAAAGGTACATTTCCGCACCTCTTCAATACACCGCAGAATGAGCTATATGTAGGTAAATTACCGGCTAAACATTTTTACTCCCCAGATACGATGTCCTTAGAGGGTCGTAAAGCTTTTGACAAGTGGTATGAAGAATTGAATAAAACTAATTACATTTTTAATTTTAAAAATGAAATTAGAACGTACTGTATAAATGACGTTGATATTCTTCGTAATGCTTGTCTAGCTTTCCGAGAATTATTCATCAAGGTAACTAATGTTGATCCGTTTGTCGAAAGTTTCACCATTGCATCAGCTTGCTCAGTAGTTTTTAGGAAAAATGATTTAAAGTCCGACGTAATTGGTGTCCTACCAACTGGGGGTTATAGGTTAGCAAATAAACAGTCGAAAAAGGCTATCGAATGGCTTTTGTCTGTCGAGCGTGAATTAGACTTGGAAATCATTCATGCTGGCCGAACTCTAGAATACCGACTACCTGAAGGTGTATTAGTTGATGGCTATTATGAGGATACGCTTAGAAATAAAAAAACTGTTTATCAGTTTCACGGTTGTTACTGGCACGGCTGTCCACGGTGTAATCAAACTAATCGTCATAAAAGAACAGGTTTCGGTAAAAATTCTGAAAGCATGAGTGATCGTTTTGAGCGTACACGGGCCCAAACTGAACGACTTCGAGAAAATGGTTACGAAGTAGTTGAGATGTGGGAGTGTGACTTTGATAGGTTAAAATCCAGAGATCCTGAGTTAAGAGAGTTCTTAAAAGACCATCCTCTTCTAATGCACGGTGCTCTTAATCCTCGCGATGCTTTCTACGGGGGAAGAACAGGAAATACATTTTCCTATTATAAGGCAAGAGACAATATAAAAATCTCTTATCTGGATGTTTGCTCCTTATATCCGTTTATATCAAAATGTGGAAAATTCCCCATAGGTCACCCAAAAGTTTATATTGGTGATGAGTGTAAGGAATTAACTGGACCAGATAATGATTTAACTAATGTCGAGGGTCTCATCAAATGTAGGGTATTACCATCTACTAATAGTTATCTGCCTGTTCTTCCTGTTCGTATGCACGGTAAACTGATGTTCCCTTTGTGCAGAACTTGCTGTGAATTGCAGTTACAGCAAGATTGTCCACATGTCGATAGTATCAGTGAGAAAGAAATAGGGGGGACATGGGTTTCTGATGAACTAAAAGTGGCTGTCGAAAATGGGTACAAAATCACATCGATTTTTGAGATTTGGCAATATGAGACAACTCAGTATAACCCGACCTCAAAAATCGGTGGTCTCTTTGTACAATATATGAATAGATTTTTTAAGCTTAAACATGAAGCCAGCGGATATCCTTCTGATTGTATCACCGAGGAGAGTAAAAAAGCATATGTGAAAAAAATTTTCGATTTAGAGGGCATTCAGCTCGATCCGCAAAACATAAAAAAAATCCTGGTTTACGATCACTGGCTAAGCTTTGTTTAAATTCTTTCTGGGGTAAATTCGGACAACGTCAAAATATGCCTAATACCGAAATATTAGATACCCGAAAAGCTTTAATTGATATTATTGAAAGTCCAGATAAAGTTCTTACCAATATCTTACCAGTCGACCAGGAAAATATTTATGCATCTTGGATGTATAAAGACGAAGCTGTAGCCCCATCACCTATTACTAATGTAGTTATAGCCGCATACACAACAGCGCAGGCCCGTTTAAAATTGTATGGTTATTTGAAAAAACTGGATCGTCGTGTTCTCTATTTTGATACGGATTCTGTCATTTTTGCTAGTAAAAACGAGGCAGGTGATATTACCCAGCTACAGGATGTTTGCTAGGGGATCTGACAGATGAGCTCGAAGTTTATGGTTCGGGAAGTTATATTGAAACTTTTGTCTCGGGTGGACCTAAATTTTATGCCTTTAAAGTACGGTCACCTGATGGTAAGCAGCACCATGTTTGCAAAGTGAAAGGCATTACTCTAAATTATAAGAACTCTCAAATCATAAACTTCGACTCTATTTGCGATCTTGTAGTTAATAAGGCTCCCCCGATTACTTTAAATTATCGAGCCATTCGTAGAACTGAATATCACCATGTAGTCACCAAAAATGAACATAAAACCTGTAAACCTGTTTACACTAAAAGAAGGCTAATTGATAATCATGATTCTCTCCCCTTTGGTTACATACAGTATAGATAGGTTAATACCAGATAACCCGTCAGTAATTTATTTATTTATAACGTCTAAAGGCTAAAATGAATTATCTCTCGTTCCTACGCTTTGTATGAAAACTATCTCAGCGTTGAATGAAAAATGTGTAGGTACACTTGTTTCACTTAATTTTAAAAACATAAAATTTTTGTATTTTGATAATAAGAACATTTACTCTTTGTGCTTTCAGAAATGATCTTTCAATCATTTGGAGGTCCTATAATGCGCTGTGACCAGAGTGTATTAGAGGATACACTGTTCTGCTGCAGCCAAACAGCTCTGGATATCACACCGGAAAAAATCATGGCGAGTCATGAATATGATGACTACATAGGGTCACAAAACTTCACTTTCAGTGATCCTACACTTTTATAATTTAAAAAATTAATAAAAAACCTTTTTCTATGATTAATTTATTTCAAAATAGTTGTTCAATTATTTATTGAAAAATGATGAATATCCTGATCAATGCACAATCATTATTATTATGTACAATCATGAAGAATAATAATTAAATAAAAAATGTATGTTCATAATATGAATAGTCTAATTTCATTCATTATCCATTATATATTTCACCCGTATCCTGAATGAAGCTGAAAAACTATTTTCGGCGAGGGGGTGGACGACGACGACCGCGGCGGGGCGGTAGGAAACACGCTTTTATAAGCTGAATTTTAGGCGTGTGGAAAGGCACGTCGAATAAGCTCATGAAGGACGTGCTGGGTCAGGGGTATTAGCTCAAAACCCTGACATCGCGGGGAATTAGCTAATTGAAAAAGGAAATAAACAAGACACTAATAACTTTTTTCAAATAGCAATATGCAAATTGCAAAAAAAATACTTGTAACATGAGTACAAGCGCCAACTAAGATTCATTCTAGCGATATAAATATTCATCAATATATATAAATTACAAGGTTTGACTGACGATGTATCACTATTCAACATGGACACGCGCTGGAAGCATCCGTTCACGTCACTAATATGTGGTCCAACAGGTTGTGGTAAAACTGTCTTTGTAAAAAAGTTTTTTCGAAATCTCAATGGAATGTGTGATACACAAATTGACCGAATAATTTTCTATTATTCAGAGTGGCAAACGGCTTATAAAGAATATGGAAAAGAGATAGAGTTTCGTGAAGGATTACCACAATCTTCTGATTATTCAAATGATCCAAGGCCTAAACTTATAATTCTCGACGATTTCATGAGAGAATCTTCGAGTCATACAATTGTAGATCTTTTTACTAAAGGAAGTCATCATAAAAATTTGAGTGTAATTTTCATTTCTCAAAATCTTTTTCATCAAGGGCATGGTCAAAGAGATATTTCTTTAAATGCAAACTATATTGTCACATTTAAGAATCCTCGAGATCGGGCTCAAATTCAACATCTTGCGCGCCAGATTTGTCCTGAAGACCCACGGTTTATACAAGAAGCCTATCACGATGCAACTTCTCAACCACATGGTTATTTACTTCTAGACTTGAAACAATCAACTCCTGACAATTGTCGCTATCGCACAAGTATATTTCCGGACGATCCTCATCAGTACGTTTACATACCAGTGAAGGGTATAAAGGGGAGAAACAGTGATTGTCAAGTTCCAGTTACACATTTGTGATGACGTCAAAAGGTTGCAAGTCAATAGGCAAGAAGAATGCCATAGTTTTACATGCCCTTTGTCATCTAAATCCGGATCAACGACAGGCAATACTAAAAACATCTGATGTCAAACTCATAAAGTGTATTTGTGAGTGTGCCTTGAATATCTTGTTGGGAAATGTTCCTCTTAAAGATAATCAGAAGCTGGAATTGAAAAAACATAGAAAGACACTACGCAAGTTAGTTGAAACTCGCGGTACATGGAAAAGCAAGAAAAAATTTATTGTTCAAAAAGGTGGATTTCTGCCTCTCCTACTTGGACCAATCATTGGTGGTTTGCTCTCCAATTTGTTTAAACCTTCCTCGTAGAGCTTTCAATAATATGGAGCATGCAAGAAAAATGGTACTGATTCCCAGCGAGCAAGTGGACAAAATCAATCAAAAAATGCAGACGATACATCAGACATCATTGCATAACAATAATAATAATGATTCACCGATTATACCATCGATACCTGGTGCAACTACACAGACTCCTGGAAGCAATCTTGGTAGATTAGATTCTGAAATGAGTCGAATTTTATTCTCGCCTTTTCCGTACGATGAACGTGAAAGGTGGAAAGACTACAGTCAAGTGCTGAAAAAATTTCTCTTTTTTGTCGATAAAAATAGAAAATTAACTGCTGAGAAAATGGATTATTCTGAAAATACAGATGATGATTCCCATGAGTTTATGCCTATAAAGGATATTATAGCTAATGTACCTAAATCTTTTCGATCTAAAAGTACGTTATTACTCAATCACCTAATAAACCTGACTTTGCCGACAGAATAAGATGGGATAAATATGGCTCAGTTATCATTGACGGAAAACGTGTTGAACAGTCAAACATTACAGATCTCGTTAATGATGCATTGAGGTATAGAAAAAGCGCTAACCCTCCAGGAAGAAGTCACTTTGCCCGTATACTTCAAGAGCTTGGCACACCGCGAGAGCTCGTGAAAAATCATGAATATTGGACTCAAGCTAAGCAGATACAGCGCGACATCAACTACCGATTAAACCAAGAATCACTTATAACAGATGATGAAACTACTGAGGATGAGGCAAGGATAAATAAAACTCTTACAACTCCTAATAATTCAATTCGTGAGAGGAGCCGCAGTAGAATTAGAAGAAGTAGCCGTCGAGAGAAGGTACAATTTGGTTCAGGAATACTAACCAAGTGGCAATCTTTTATCTTAAAATGAAGCTACTTGAAGAAATATATTACAATCCAGGTCATCCTGCTTCCTACACCGGAGCAGAAAAATTAACACGTGCTGCACGTGGTAAAGTATCTCGCACACAAGTACTTGATTGGCTGAAATCTCAGGACGCATTCACTTTACACAGGCCTATACGACAAAAATTTCAAAGAGCTCATTACACAGTTTCCAATTTTGATGAGGTTTAGGAATGTGATTTAATTGACATGCAAAGTGTTTCTACTTATAACGATAATTACCGCTATCTCTTAGTAGTGATTGATATCTTGAGTAAATTCGCCTGGGTTGAGACACTTCGAAATAAAACAGCACTGGAAGTTAAAAATGCTTTTGAACGTATTTTACAAAAAAGTAATCATCGTACTCCTTTCTGTTTACAATCAGACAAAGGAAAGGAATTCTTAGGAGCTTCTTTTCAAAAATATCTGACTGATAATGGGATAAAATTCCGCGTAACGCTGGATCCTAACGTTAAAGCAGCCGTAGTCGAACGTTTCAACCGAACACTCAAGGAGCGTATGTGGAGGTATTTTACACACAAAAATACTCGACGATATATTGATGTTTTACAACAAATTGTGAGTGCTTACAATAATGCTAGACATTCTAGTATTAGAATGACACCGTCTGAAGTTAATTTATCGAATGCAGCCGAAGCTCGAGCAAATATTCAGCGTCGTTTTTGTAAAGAAAAAAAATCCAAAAGAAAGCCTAAATACAGTGTTGACGACAATGTCAGAATCAGTCGTGAGAAGGGTGTCTTTGAGAAAGGTTATCAGTCTGGCTGGAGTGAGGAATTGTTTGTTGTAAGGAGGGTCATTACAGGAAGAAGTCAAGCACCTTACATGTATGAGTTGAAAGATTTAGCTGGAGAAGAAATAGAAGGTGTTTTTTACGAACAAGAATTGACTGGTGTCAAAAATAAAAACATTGAGAAGGACGAATTTCAAATTGAAAAAATATTACAGACTAAAGGCAAGGGAAACAAAAAACAATTTCTTGTCAAGTGGGTAGGTTATCCTGACAAATTTAATTCGTGGATCCCAGCCTCAAATTTAAAAAACTTGTAAAAATGAATATCGATCAATTTTACCTTATTTTACCAAGCAATAGTAGTATGAAATATTTTCCCGAGAATACCACTTCCAATTTCATAACACAACTGCCACATGAGATTCGTCTCCAAGGACAGTGGGTCGTAGCACTCACAGAAATACAACTTCCTCGTACATTTCTTCATGTGAGACAAGATGATTCATTTGAAAATCGTATTGTCCTTATGAACAGTGGAGCTGCAGGATATGAATATCCACAATATGATGGTAATAGTAAAAATAGAAAATCCATTGAGAAAGGTATCGACCTTCTTCACAAATATAACGTACCTATTAGTATGAGAATTGATGAAATGACTGCTGAAAATTTGGGAGATAACTTAGAAGATGCAATAGATCTTATTGCGCTGAGAGAAAAAAAGAAGGATGAAAAAATGTCTCTTATGTGGAAAAAACCTCTTGTTAATTTCTTTCAAGCTGGTCTTTATGCAAATATTGTGTCTCTTTTAAATAATCTAAACAGTCTTCCAGAATTAAGTCAGCATATTAAATTTAAATATGACAAATTCAAAAGTAGTTACGTAAGTATACAAAAACAGTGTGAAAAACTATGTCTGACTGATCACCATTTTTTGGTACTTAGTAATAAATTATCACGTATTCTTGAATTTGCTCCAGATAATCTAATTCCAATTCAAACTAAAGACTATATTGCTAGACACCCACCTAGTCTATCAAGTGCTCTTCCGGATAAATTATTTATTACTGCAATATTTGTGAACCACGTGTTACGGGAGATGTAAAAGCACCACTTTTACGTACAGTTTCTTTAGATACAACAGATTACAATTTTGGTACAACACAAGTCACACATTTTTCATCACCCAACTACATACCAGTTCTTAGCACAGGTTTTCCTACGATTGAAATTGATATAAGAGATCACATTGGTTTGCCAATACCATTCGAGTACGGTACGCTGACAGCTACACTTCACTTTAAACGTATTGACTAGATAAGAGAAAAATAATGGCTCATTACATAGATTATTACTCCTCACAAGTAGGTGGAAGAGGTATACCACAAATATACATTGGAGCTCCATATCAGAAGGGGCATGGAATTGGTAGCTTTCTCGGAGGTTTATTTCGACGTGTTCTCCCTTTCTTAACTAACGGTGCTCGAGTCATCGGAAAAGAAGCTCTTCGAACAGGTATGAATGTTATGAATGATATGGACAGTAAGATAACTCTCAAAATTTCGGTGAAGAATCGTTTTGGAGAATCTGGTCAAAATTTGAAACGTCGTGCAATGGACAAAATGGAACATATCATGAATGGTTCGGGTTATAAACATAGAAGGAAGAAGCAAGTGGTTCAGTCTATTTCTAATCGTGGTACACTTTACGTCGTGAAAGCAAATAGAGTGAAAAAGAGAAAAAAAGCTCAGCTAGAAAAATCAAAAAGCGTATTACGATAAAGAGAAAAAAGGCTACTAAAAGTAATAAAAATACGAAAACTTGTAATCGTACAATTAAAGATATTTTCGGAAATAAATAAGAGTAATAATGTCGTTTCTTCATTCTCATTCCTGTGAGTGCTTGAAGTCAGAGCTAGATCTTTTCTCACTGCCTCCAACACAGACATCTATAGAAAGCTCGCAATGGGTTCATTATAAACCCGTTTCTTCACTCACTGATGACGCCCCCATAGAGTTTATTGTTCCTGGTCATGGTGATGAGTACCTTGACTTAGCACATACTATGCTCAGTCTTCGAGTGAAATTAGTAACTCCTGCAAGAGTAGCCGCAAATACAGTCCAGCTAGATAAAGTAGGGCCAGTAAACAATTTCATGCATTCGCTGTTCAATCAGGTGGACATATATTTCAATCAAAAAGTAGTATCTCCTCCTAGTAACTCTTATGCATATCGAGCATACATCGAGACTTTACTTAACTACGGCCCAGCTGCCAAAGACAGTCATCTTACATCATCTCTGTGGTATAATGATACTGCTGGAAAAATGGATGATTTCGATGCTAATGAGGGTTTAAAATCTCGACAGAAATATTTTGGTGCTGATAAATCTATTGATCTTATAGGCCATTTACACTGTGACGTTTTTAATCAAGATAAATTCCTTATCAATGGTGTGGAATTACGACTCCGACTAGTTCGTTTAAAGGACACTTTCTGTCTCATGGATGCTACAAACAGCTGCCACGTGCGTATTGAAGAGGCCTCGCTACTTGTTCGCAGAGCAAAAATTAATCCTGGTGTTCTTCTTGCACACGCTAAAGCTCTATCTCAGGGTACTGCAAAATATCCTATCACACGTGTTGAAGTTAAAGCCTTAACGATACACTCGGGTGTACACGCTGAAACTCTTGACAATGTTATTCTTGGTCAATTACCAAAAAGAATAATAATAGGATTTGTGGAGAATACTGCATATAATGGCAATGGAAACAAAAACCCCTTCAATTTTCAAAATTTTAAAATCAATCATCTATCACTTTATCTCGATGGTACCCAGATACCTTCGAAACCTCTACAACCGACATTCAACACTAAAGGACTCTATGTCGATGCGTATAACACGTTATTTACTGGAAGTGGTATTCATTTTCTAAATGAGGGTAATAGTATTGGCCGACAGCAATATCCAAACGGTAACTGTTTATTTGCATTTGATCTTACACCTGATCTGTCTGCAAATTGCTATTCTCATTGGAATCTCGTAAAACATGGGAGTCTCAGAATTGAAGTACGATTTGAAGAGGCACTTGCTAACACAATTAATTGTCTAGTATACGCAGAGTATGATAATGTTTTGGAAATAGATTCGTCTAGACAAGTAATAGCAGATTTTAGTGCTTAGTTGAAGTGGTGGTACTTTCTATTTAGGGAAAAACCTCCTCATGGAATACCTCAGTCTCTACTTGTTCGTCGCGGTAGGAAACTCTAGTGCCATATAGCGTATTAAAAATAATCATGGTTGACTACGTGATTGATATACAAGGGTTTCGTGATGATTCTGGTCGTTTTATACCTAAAGAAGTAGCTTTAGTTACTCTAGATCGCCACTGTATAGCTCATTGGATTACTTCTCCACCTTATGCTTTTACCGATCTCACAAGCCCATCTCAAAGACAAAATAATTGGCTCAGTTGTAAACATCATGGAATTGAATGGTTTGAAGGGGATGTTTCAATGAATTTTCTCCATGCTAATCTTCGTGACGTTGCCCGAACTGCTAGACTAATATACACTCGAGGACATGAGAAGGCTCTTTTGCTGTAAAAGATTACAAGTAGACGCATCACAACCCTGGAGGAAATAAGCTGCCCATCGTTTAAAAGGTTGGAGTTCTTGGATGAGTTTTGCTTTCATCATGGGGTAAAAAAAGACTCAAAATTCGTGTGTGCTCTTAATGATGTTCTGAGACTGAAGAAATGGATCGAGAAGGAACGACTAGATGAAGTACTTTCGTACTCATACAATAAAACATCTGTCTACAGTACACATCCAGCCATATCATCTACAATCGTAGGGCATAACCTTTCATACACATCAGAAGATTTATGGGAGGATACTGTAGAATTGTCCACACAATCAAATCTGATATCTTCAAAGAAGTATGAACAGTCTCCAGATACTGCAAGTGCTCCGTCTCCCAGAAGCAAGGACAGTAGGTGTATTTCCTGCCGATCAGATTCCCAAGCGGTGGACGAAACCAGCTGCAATTGTTGCTAATACGGATGGACATAAACAGCCTGGTACCCATTGGGTCGCCATGTACGTCGGAAACAACGGACGAGCTACCTACTTTGACAGTTACGGGGTACCGCCTCTTGTACCTGAACATCTTCTTCGTTTACGGGAGAATTGTTCCTTCTACAGATGGAATCCAACGAGACTACAAAGTGCGACTGCGGATGTGTGTGGCCAATACTGTATTATGTTTCTTCATTGCATGTGTCATAATTATTCTTTGTTTGATTTTACTAATTTCTTTACGAATAATCTAGAAGAAAATGATAATATCGTCCGTAAATTTTACAAAAAACTGTTAAAGAGAAATAAATGGAGGAAAAACTCTTCTTCAATGAGAAACCGACGATTAAGTGGTGGTAAATATTGTAAACAAAATAGTCCCCTTGTATCATGTACACAGACAGCATCATCGAAATTAGCCACACTTTTCTTACTATAAAATATAGGTCGAATGTTATGATTATTATGTGTATTCTTTTTTTCTTGTCAAAATATTTCAATCAATAAATGTAACTAAATTAACATGTATAATGTTGTGTTTTTATTTAAAAGATCCTAACTCCTCTAGTGTATAAGTAGCATTTAAGTACAACACTGAATATTTTAAATTATATCTTTTTATCATAAAAAGCATAATTTGATGATAGACGTAACCGTTAGAGCAAGATAATTAAGACCATATAGCGTGAAGGGCATAAGATGCTTATAGTCATCACACAAACCCACGAATTTTCTTAATACAAGCAAGTGATGTATTTTTTGGGTCCACTCTTCAGCGTTATGTGATCTAGCTCAGGTGAAAGGGAAAGTACGTAACCATCAGAGCAAGATCATTAAGGGCATATAAAGTGAAGGGCGTCAACTCTTCATAGACACACTACCTACGGGCGAGGGGGGTCGGCGCCATAGTGCGGTAAGGGGGGTAAGGAGTAGTGGAAGGGGTGTCTGGTCGAAGTGATGCCTTACTACTCATGTTTCTTTTGTATGCGCTTTGATAATTTAATAAAAGTTAATGATCCTACTTGTAATGGCGCATATCTATTAATATTGACGCCCAAATTTATTATTTGAATTAACGACCAGCCTGATTTATGTCTCTGAAACTCTTCAGCCTGAACCAAAATTTCTTCTGTCGCATGATCTTGAAACCAATCTCTAAGATCTGTTGATTCAAGAATAATCTGGTTATTGGTTTTGAAAAACTTAAATTCCACTACCATTTCACCTTCTACTAAGGCTCTGAATTAATGCTACTGAGGACTTTTTATTCAAGTTTATGTAAGCTGACTCCATTAAATGAATTAGTTCTTTATAGAAGTTAGAATCCATATTTCCTGTTTTTATCTTGTTGACTTCAGCGAAGTCCGTCGCACTGCTGCTTTCAATATAGGATGCCTGACAACACAAAATTAGATTGAAAATATTTTTTTTCCTTCGAACATTTATACAAAATATGTTTCTGGTTTCACACTTTCAATGATTCACTGATAAAAACTTTCTTTTTGTTCAGTAACACTTGAGTACTGATGTTTGAATAAGAAAGAGTAAAGAATAATCCGACTTTAAATAAAACTTTCTGTCATGCATATATGCTGATGATCAACTGAAAAGCTTAGATTTGTTCCGGGGTTTATATAGCTCCGATATTGTTATTGTTTATACATTCTTTTAGGTAATAATCATAATTCCTTAGAATTGCACATGATATGTAAAACGGTTCTTTCCTTATGACTGTAATATAACATGACACCTTTGTTTATGTTAAGAATTCCCGGTACAGTTATAATATATCACATAAGCGGCATTGGTTAAATTCTATGCAATTTGATACCATTGTTCTTATATTAAATTCCTTAGTACCTATAAAATATGAAAAGGGGGGGAGGGGTCTTTCTTTTACGTCTCATTTCAAAGGATGATACTATGACTCACCTCTGTGGTATTTTCTTATGACGTCAGCAAAAACATGACACATCATCCCTCTCTATACGCAATCACACATGCACATATATGCAAACCCATCCTCAAACGGACATTCACTTACACTAATCTATCCAGAAGCGGCACTGTACATCTACTGCTTTATTAATTACTAGAACATACCGCGCGCTATGCGCGCGGAAATTCTATTCTTATGTTACTTAAGAACACTCAAATTTACATCCATTCAAATGTGAATTAAGATTTACTAAAATATTTTTCAATTAATTTTTGAATTGAATTATTCATAAAATCAAGATAAATTAGAAGCAATATGCCACCTATTGAAAATATACAAATACAAAATAAATCTAATTAGAAGCATATATCATTGAAATAAAGCTCCATTTCTAAGGCTAAATACTTACTTTTTGAAGAGGTTAATCAACATATTTTAATGAAAATAACTTAAACGTGGAATTTCATTGGCTCATACCATTCAGTTTGGCATCCAAAAAAGGACTACAGGTGCTGAACATCTCACGGGAACTGAAACCCTTCAATATTTTTGAAAAATGGTAAAAAAAGTGGGAAAAAATCCGTTTTTTTTAAATTACCTTATTCCAGTTCATCCTACGTCCCAAACAATTGAACAAAAATTAAAGTGCTTGAAATTTTCTGCAAAATGAAAAAAAAATCGAATGTTCTATCTCTAAAAGTTTGGGAGTTATCATCCTAAGAATTCTATTTTAGGCGAATAATTTGAATAAAAAAAATATATATATATAGTTTTGGGGAAATCACTTATTCCCTATGCATATCTGGTAAAAATTGCCGAATATTTAATTGAAGAAGACTTAATTTTGTGTAGATCAAAAAAAAAAAAACATTCCTCTAGCTCTAATAGAACCCAAATTATGGCCTTTCAAATATGACCCTTTCTTTATGGAATTTTGTTTAACATCAATTTTATGAATAAAATTTCTCGCTTTTCAAAAGAACTCATTTCCTCAGCATTTTAGGTGAAAGTATCCACTAAGTTATTTAAAAAAGAGTTAATTTTTGAGTAGATCTAAAAGAAAACAATGCTCTAGCTGTAATAGAACAAAAATTATGGCACTTTTTTATGGAATTTTGTTCAATATTAATTTTTTAAACAAAATTTATCACTTTCCAAAAGAACTCATCGAAATTATGGCCTCCTGAAAATTACACTTTTTATGGAATTTTGTTGAAATTTTTTTTTAATTTTTCGTTTCTGGAGGATGAGACATGGAAAAATGTTTTTATCATATTGTGTATGTTATGCTTGAATCAAATGAAGACTTAATCAATTTAATTATGAACTGAAAAGTTTTATTAACGATATTATGAAAACATGATTGTGAGCTTAAAATAAGTGAATGCATAATGCACGTTGTAGCCTGATTGCGTAGTCTGGATGATTCTTAGAGACTTTATATTTTGTCCAGACGGCTTTAAAATCTGAGTGAACAGACTCTATCATGTTCAATGCTCAGGAACTTATTTATTTTTATAAACGAGATATTTTATTTTAAAAATTGATAAGATTTTGATTTTGTATTTAATTTGTTAAAAAAAAAGATGATTAACATAATTTCATTACAAATATTCAGAAGGCCATAATTTCCATGCGATTATAGCTAGAGCATTATTTTGTTTTTCGATATACTAAAAATCAGTTCCTCCTTAACCTATCTGGTGGCAAGTTTCTCCTGAATTGCTCGGGAAATGAGTTCTTTTGAAAAACGATGAATTTTATTAAAAAAATTTATATTAAACAAAATTTCATAAAAAAGGGCCATATTCAGTAGGCCATAATTTTGGTTATATTACAGCTAGAGAATTGTTTTTTTTTAGATCTACTCAAAATTAAGTCTTCTTCAATTAATTATTCGGCAATTTTTACCAGATATGCCTAGGGAATAAGTTATTTCCCCAAAACTATATATATATTTTTTTTTCATTCAAATTATTCGCCTAAAATCGACTTCTTAGGACCATAACTCCCAAACTTTGAGAGATAGAACATCCGATTTTTTTTCATTTTGCGAACACTTTCAAGAACTTTCATTCTTGTTGAGGTGTTTGGGACTTTTTTCACCATTTTTCAAAAATATTGAAGGGTTTCAGTTCTCTGAAGATGTTCAGCACCTGTAGCCCTTTTTAGGATGCCAAACTGAATGGTTTCAGACAATGAAATTCCACGTTTAACTTATTTTCATTCAAATATGTTGATTAACCTCTTCAAAAAAATCAAATAAAGAGTTTTCTCAAAAAGGGCCCAAGCGATTTTTTATTTTCGGGCTCAAAATGATCATGGGGCATCCCAGAAGTAGATTCACAAAAATACATCTAATAAAATAAGTTTGCCTGAAATTAGGCAAAAATGTTCTAATTTGAAGAAAACTTGGTTTAAATTAAGACTTCACAGTAGCTGAATTACAGAATAAAGTCTGAAATTGAATTTATTTTATATTCCAATTATACATTTTTATCCTGTCTGAATTTAAACGTTTACAGGGAACGTAAAACTTAATATAGCTAAAGTTTATTTTTCTCTCTTTTTAAGAATAACTTGTGAGGTATCAATATTCCACATTCTATTTCTAGAAAAAATAGTCATTATCGACAAGTCACGGAAATTCGGGAAAAATTATCTTCACTAATATTAAATCTCCATTCACGAAGGTTAGTACATTGCGAAGCAGCACCATCATTATCATTTTCAAAGTGTATTGCAACTCTATTACAGTAACCATTTTAGAATTCCTTTCATCGCTTTTATTGTGTGAAATATAGAAAAATTAAAATTCTACTTATTTTGAGAATATTATACTCTGAAGCCAATATTTTCTTAATTACTCAATGAACATGAGTAATGGATGAATTTAATGTATTTTCTTTTTGCTTCAAATACAATGCGATCCAAATGATTTGAATCCGAATTATACAACTCGATCCAAATGATTTGACTAATTTAATTTTTTCTAAGGGAGAGTAGTTAGCGAGAAATTGTTTGATGGAGATAGAAGAAAGGAGAGGGAGGGCGATAGAATTACCGAGATGGGAAGAAGAAAGAAGGGAGTTTTTCAATGCTAGCGATATAGAATACGGGACTGGAGTTTTCCCGATCAACGGTCACCCTGAACCTCAAATTATGCAGTTCTGGACTTTTTCTAAATATAAGTATGTACTTGCATTTCTTATTCTTTAAAGTCAAATATTGAGGTGATCATAATTCTAATTTTATGATTATTCCATCGCACCTACAGATACTTTGCTGTCAAACAGTTTTGCTAGGCGCATCCGGCCTCCCTAGTCGATATTCCATGTCAGTTTCGTTTGTCGGGTGCCGGCTGAGCAAAGCCGAAGTTAGACTGTGTGCGTGCAGTTTACCTACGTATATCCACGCGACGCACACTTGTAAAGAGTTTAGAGTCCATTCTTATTTATCTCATTTCGGCGGTGCAGAACTTTACCCACCGATCGAGTCGTGGATCTGCTCGTGGATAACAGACGGATATATATATATATATATATAATTTGAAAAAAAGTTAAACAACCACCGCAGGGTCCCACTAAGAGCAACTGCCATCCAACAAAATGTCAATAGCCCCCAGTAGCACCGCGGTAAATCACACCTATGGCCACGTCTCACAACCGTGAGATGGGTGGTCATAGGCAACGACAAAATCACAACGACAGGCCGGCGAAACCCTCGTGTGTCTTGAGGACACGAAGCGACCCAAGGATGACAGCTTTCTGCATCCATCTCGCAAGTGCCTTGGCATATTTTTGGCACGCGGGTATGGCTTTAAGGTTACGAACCAGTGATAGTTTCGCACCTCCGAGAGCACCTATCACAAGGACAATTACTTGTACCGAATATTTTGGGTACAGTCGTTGTAGCTCTCTTTTAAGGTCTTGATACCTCTCCTCTTTTACTTTCTCCTTTGCAGTGATGTTGTATTCGGACGGAGCCGAGAATTCGATCACGAATATAGTTCGTTTCTCGAAGTCTTGGAGAACAATGTCAGGCCTCGAGTGCGCAACGGAGACTGCTGCCCGAAAATCGTAGTTCCAGAAAATTTGGCACTTCTCGTTTCGGACAATCGACTCTATCTCTTTTGGAGCGTTCGGCAGGGCAGGGTCGCGGCCAACACCGTAAGAACGACAAGGATGGTAATAAAGCACTCTTAGGGCAGAATTATATCTACAGATATACGTCGTTCCCGCGTGGGTCGGACACCCTGATAGTATGTATTCTAGGTACTCAGCGTGTGCATGACACGCTCTGCACCTATCACTGGGAACTTCTTGACATAAAATGCGCTCACGGTATGCTAAGGTGGAAATGACACCGTCCTGGCATGCGAAAATAAAACCCTCTGTACCTGAATTAAGCCCTGATGATTTGAGGAAAGCAAAAGTTTGCTCCTTCGACAAGGACTGTTTTTCTACATTTCTGTGAAAGTTTCCGAGCATTTTCTTGTCGAGTAGCTCTTGATGAAAATTTTCAACCTCTGCTTTCTTCACTTTGGTTTTTATAAGTGAAGCATTTAGATGAAGTAATGCACTTTCCTCACTTCTGATGTTAAAATTCAGGCCAAGGGTCTCGGCCGCTTGCTCCGCGGCTTTGTAAAGGAACGCTCCTTCGCCAATCATCTCGTGGCTCCTGACCATGTTTAGGAGAGGATCTCTGCCATTCGCAACGATGTAAGGTTTTGAGGTTTTGAGGCACGCCCAGGTATGTATAGGTCTCTCCAGTATTAAGATGTCTGATAACACTTATATCCACAAGCTCAGGGTCCTTGGGAACGCCAGTAATCTTTCCTTTCTTCAGATAAATGTTGGCACACTTGTCCAAGCGAAAGTCCATCCCAATCTCTCCTGTGTAGTTCTTGTCAATATTTATAGCAGTTTGAAGTTTGCTTCTACCAGAGGCATAGATCTTCAGGTCATCCATATAAAATACATGAGTGACCTTATGCTCGCGCTGATTAGTGTTGCCACAGAGGTATCCAGGAGAATTTCGTAGTGCGAGAGATAGAGGCAAAAGTGTGATGCAAAAAGCAAAGGGCTCATGGTATCACCTTGAAAGACACCTCTCTGGAAGGTGACGTTGTTCGTTGTCACACGATAATTTCTAGATGAGATAGTAAATCTAGTTTTCCAAAGAGGCATCAATCTCTCTATGCATCTCACTATGTGTGGATGTACCTTTAAGCTTTCCAACAGACAGATGATAAGTCTATGAGAGGTTGAATCGAAAGCTTTCCGGTAGTCAATCCAGGCCATTGACAGGACGCGCTGATGGGCTGCAGCGTCTTCACACATACACCTGTCAATTAGCAGGTTCTCTCGACAGCCTGCTACACCTTTTTTCGAGCCACGTTGTTCGTACATCTCTCGCCATACAGGTTCAATTCGTCGAACAATCCTCTTGTTGAGGACAGCTGTCAAGATCTTATACAGCGTGTTCAAACAAGTTATTGGCCTGTAATTTTCTGGGTTGGACAAGTTGCCTTTTTTTGGCAGGAGTATAGTGCGTCCTAACACCAGCCACTGCGGAATGGGCGTCTCCGACTTTAAATATGAGGTGAATATGCGGGCCCAATGTTGGTGTGTAAAAGTAAACTTCTTCCACCAAAAGTTCTTGATACAATCTGGTCCAGCAGCGGAAAAGTTCTTCGTGCCTCTAAGTGCCTTTTTCACCTCAACGGCAGTGATTGATGGACATTCCTCCTCAGAATTTATGAGGTTGTCGCAAAACTCCTTGAAGCGGATGATATTTTCAGTATCTTCTTTCAACTCTAGTGTTGCGCGATGGGTCAGCGAGAAACTGTTGATTCTCCCTGATCCATTTCTCCCTCTTCTGTATTCTCCTCCTTGCGTCAGATAACAGCCGTATTTTGTCTACAATATGCTGCTTGATTGTCAGCAGCTTTGACTTGTTTAGTGTGTGATTCAAGATCCTTAGTTCTTGGGCGAACTTTCGACCCCTTTCCGTAAACGGTCTACCAGATGTTATGTAGTTAATCACACATTGAACACGGGACGCATTCTGTCTTGCCCATCCAAACTTCTTGTTCAGTTGATGCAAGCGCCTTTTGGTATTTTGATCCATCGTCGGTTTCAGCGTTCGATTTGAATCAGCCCAAGCTCTCGCAGCACCATAAACTGAGCAATTGATGGTCCAGAGGTCGGACTCTTGCGAGATATCTCTATGAAGGATGGCATCCATTTCAGCCAGATCTTGGGGCTTAGGAGGAACTTGCATGTTAATGTTCCTTCTTGTAATGAAATTGCGATCATCTCTCAGAAGGTGCCTGCTTTCTGCGGTTGGTCTCAATGTCGGTTCTATTCCAAAGGAATCGAAACCGAATATATATATATATATATTTTAACCGCTGATTTATTGGCTTAGTTATCTAAGGATTTAATTTATGACTCAGAGAAAAATATAATGGATAAAAAGGGGTTTCTCATGGAGAAAGGATAAAGTTTCAAATACAATCAAAATCTTTTTATTCAATTATGCCTGAGCTACACTATATTTTACAATCAGTTCTCTAAGTCCCTAGCTAATTAAACGATATTTTATCGATAATAAAACGCAGTCTCTTTAGTTGTGCCTTAGTTAGGAGGAAATCTCTTCATAAAATCGTATCCTACGATCGAATGTTCTCTCGCTGAGGAGAGCTTTGGTAGAAAGCTTATATAAAAACTCAAATAAGTGTTCTGCACAACGGGTACTCTAAATTCTCATTATTTATCTCAAATCTGGAGAAGAAACTTACACTAAAAAAATATAAACCTAACAATAAGGCGTATTACAATTATAATACTTTGGTTTATGCAATTTTCATTATTTTTCTCATCTATATTTTGGATTTACCTTTACTCAGGTCATTTCCTTCCTTTATAAATAACATGTCTTCTCTCTAGAGTTTTACCTTAATTTCTCTATATTTAACAAATGACCACTCTCTACAAAGGTAACTTATATAGCAAGGAGTTCGTATCCTTTTAGTTTTTCCAATTATGGTTTACAGCAAGTTAAAATAAGCTAACTGGCACAAAGGCACGCATAAGGTAATTTAACTATATTCTAATGAGCTATTACGAGTTATTTATTACTCTGCTACCTGTCGATCAGGTATTCTGCCTCAATCCGGTGAGGATGCTACGTAAGCACGTTCGGGGCTAGTCGACTGGGCTGAGGAAAGCTCAGGCCTCAGGTAGGTCGCTTTGTTCTCAATGGGAGAGAGAGCGAAGGCAAACGATTGCGAGCTGACTCGAGTTTTGAAATCTCTTCGGAGAGATCAAGATACGATTGCCAGTTTACGTCGATATTATATTGTATTATGCATACCCAGAGTCTCGGTATAACGTTGACGTTGCTTAATACTCCCATTATAATATGCTCATAAATTTCAATACCTCGGTAAAATAGAAAAGGCCTTTCGCCAAATAAGAAACTCAAAGTAAGATTCTGTAGGTGGAACTTAGCCACGGTTTAATTCATTGCTCGAAATCGCTTTATAAGAAAATCTCTTAGTCTCAATTCTGACGAGTGAAGACCACTTTCAAATTAAACACCTTTTATAAAAATCTTTTGGTGATACGATCACCTCAGCTCTTTTAAAGCAAGCTCAATTATTTTTGGAAGATGCTTCAAGATATTTGGTTTTTAAGCCAAATATTTTGCAACTCTCCACTTTGGGGGAACTTGTGTGACAAGAAAAGAGGATAGATCCTCAAGTCTTCTCACAAGCTCTCCACACTGTGATCTGCAATTTTCAGACGCAAGATTCAGAATGCCGTTTTTCGGCCGGCGAGGGCTTTTTATTTCCCGTGCTCCACTTTGGCCTCCCACGCTCACGCAATACTGTCTGAGTGGGAGTTCTGGAGTTTGCGGTTTAGAGTTTCTCCTGTGTGATGCTAATTTTCTGTTAGCATCACGCAGGAGATATTCCTTTTGCCTATGCGCAGGCTTATCTTGTGACTCGCGGGTTACAACTGCCCCCCAAATTGAAGCAGAACGCTGAATGTCATATTGAAATTCCAGCGTGATGGCTTGAATTTCCTTGATGATCGGTTTGATGTTAGTAGGAATCTCATTTTCCTTTCTGAGAGTTCCATCTAGCCGCTGCTGTATCCCCTTATTTTCCTCTCGGTTGTGGAGATGGGGATTTCGTAAATGCTTAGTCTCTATGAAGGTCCAACTCTCAGTGATGGGCCACTTTTGTGCAGGATTCCAGGCCTCATATTTCATCCACATTTCCTTCGTTTCTACGGTGGCTGCCTCCCTAAGTCCGGCATCAACTTTCTCTCGCTCTTCTCTCCTTTGCTCTCGCTCTTCGTCCCTTCAGTCTTTCAGAAAGATATTTATGAGGGCTGGCTGGATGTGAAGATATTTGGGTCTCTTCTTAGCTTTCGGTTTAGGTACAATCGGTATGTCTTTTTCAGGTTGTAAAGGGCTCGTTTCGTTGGTAGTGAGCTTCGGTCGTGAATGATTTCTTCGACCAAAGCGTCGTGCATGCTCTTTACCGAGTAAACTCCTTTTAATGGTTTTCTTGTGGCTTTTTCAGCATTGTTTTCAAGCTATGCTTTTTCTGACTCGTTAAGGATGTTTTCTACTACTGGCTTCTCCCTCGGCATCTCCGGTTCTTGGTATCGGATGTGTCCGATGTTGTGGATAATCAGTCCCTTCCTGATTTCCTCTGCAATTTCTCTTACCACTACTTCGTCCTCGGTCAGTATAGGCAAGGGTATTTCTTCCACGATGTTGTTTATTTTGACTGCTGAAGCAGTAGGCGGTGCAGCTTCTTCATGCGTGATCTCCGGCGTGACGTTTGATGGTTTCGCAGCTGGGGTCGTCTCTTCATAGACTATTTCCACCTCATTTGGGGAGGCGAGAACTTCTATTTCGCTTCCCTGCACAAGGGTGTCGGACTTTCCCTGCGTGATGATTCCTGAAGTTCCAGGCAGTTCGACGCACTCTACTTTTTTCAGGAAGAGAACTTCCACCTCGTTGACCGTGACGTCTGCTTGCGGATTTGCAGACTGCCGTTCTTCTGAGGATGCCTTTTCTTGCGTGACCGCCTGCACAAGTTTGGACGAGTTTACAGGCACTGGTAGAGGAACCTCTTCCGTGGCGTTTTCTGGTACTTTTACCCTTTCCTGGGCCGGGACATATGGTCGTGGAATCAAAACTTTATCCGTTGCTTGGATTGTGTCCAATGTTCCTACCCTTCTTTTTCTGACGTCATGTATGAAGTGAGGGGCGTTCAATTCCGAGATTTATGTGTTGGGCGGAAGTATTGCCTTGCGCCTGAAGGTTGAAATAAATCGCGCTCTTGCATTTAAGGTTTTGTAGGGTTGTTTGTCAGGTTTAAATTCTTTTTCCTCCTCCAAGTCCATGTTACATTGAATCCCAATGCAGGGAAGAATGTGGATGTCTTCGATATTGGTGCTGGCATCTTGGGCTTCAGGGTTTAAACTGTCCTAGGCTGCGAATTTTCGTTGCCCTTAGGTCCCTTTGAGTTTCGAAGCTGCATTTTCTTCATCCCCTCCCTCATTTTTTGCTTTTGCTTTTTGATGCGATACGGCCCTTCATACAAAGCCAAAAATTTCGCCATGGCAGCTGTTCCCGCGTTTGACACTGTACATGTTTTGGCCAGTACCCATTCCTCAATCTGGAAAGTCACGCCCTTCCTTTTCTTGTTTATTCTATCCAATAATTTGCCTCCTTTTCTTTTGATTCGATCCCTGACCACGAATAATTGCTCTTGACGATCCATTAGAGGGTTGGGTGGTGTGCGCGGTAGGAGGTCCACCCATCATCTTTTGGGCCTGCGTCCCCATAATGCTTCGTATGGCGTGACCTCAGTCGTATCGTGATGCGATTCGTTAATTATGGTTTAGATGTTCTATAATTGGGAGTACCGATGTGAGGATCATTTTTATCTCTCGTTCCTCCAGGGCCTGCCTCCATCGATGGTTGGTAAACTGCGTTCCTCTATCTGAAAGCACCTTGCGCGGTTTTCCGACATTTTCTATAAAATCGTCCAGTTTCCTGACGGTCATCTCGTTCGTTGCTTTACGTAGAGGATATAGTCTGGTATATTTCGTAAATGTGTCTATCATTACGAGCAGATATTCATATCCATATTGCGACTTTGTCAGTGGACCAAAAAGGTCAATAGATATGATCTCGAGAGGCTCCTTTGATAGCACAGGTTCCTGGAGCGCACGTGATGCCTGTGTTGGTAACTTATTGCTCTGGCACGAGTCACACGTCGCCAGCGTGCACCGCGTTACTTTAGCCATGCGCAGTACGTATAAGGAATCGCACAGCATTTTGTATGTTTTTTCTGCGCCTGGATGTCCGTAGGATTTGTGACATTCCCATATGATTAATTCCATCAGTTTCTGAGGCACACATATTCGGTAGGTCGAACCGTCGAAATGATACAAAATATCATTCAGTATTTTAAAACGTGTTGAATTCTCGACGTTTTTTTGTGTGTCCCGCATGAGTTGCTGTAGTTTTTCGTCTTCTTGCTGTTTTTGTGGAATATTTCTTATCATTTGTTCTACTTCCTGAGTCCATTGGTAGCTGAGCGTGTTGATGGTGGCACGCGTTTCTCCACGATTTCTTTTGTAGCTTTCTCCGTCGTGTACTCTGCTCAGTACGTCTGCCATGATATTTTATTTCCAGAGACTTACATGTTGGTGGCGGAAGTGAGAACGTGTTTAGTGACAGGTGGAGAGAGGATTTTACGGAATTTGTGTGAAAGGTGTGAGTGGAGTGTGAGGGTGGAAACCCAGGAGGAGAGTAGGATTGTGTGGGGTGAATTGGGGAGATAAAAAGTAAGTTTTAGCGTGGGTGTGAGGTGGGATTTAGTTAGATAGGGAAAGTGAGGTTAGGTTGGCAAGTAATCAGGGGAGTTCGTGGTCAGTAGTCTTGGGTTTTCGAGGGGTCAAGGGCGGTTCTCGCAGAGTTAGGGAATGTTAAGGGAGAGAAAGGGGTGTCTGCAAGGACTGTCAGGAATTCAAGAAAAAGAAAAAAAAGGGAAATAAAAAGAAAATTTGGCGGCGAAAGACGCCAGCATTCTGCAGAGACATCTGTCGGTTGCGGAAGGTACTGCATGGAGAAGTCCCAGTTACCGGCGGCAGAGCGGGAGGTGGGCAGCGAGAGTATTGGCAGTGCTGGTAGTGAAACTGACGGGGAGGGAATTTTCCACAAGCCACGACGGCCAACAGCGCGTGGCCCGGTGTCAAGTGGTGCGTCGGGGAGAGGGAGAAAGCGGAACGGTGCGAAAGAAGGAAGCGAGAAGGTAAGGGAAAGAGAGACTAGCGCAAGTGACGGGGAGGATCTCTTGAAGAGGAAGAGAGACAGCCAAGAGAGTCCGGAGAGAAGCGAGGTCGAGAGCCCATTTAAAAAAAGCGGGATAACACGTAGGTCACCCCCCACCTCCAAACAAATGGAGGGGAAGTTGGAAATGGAGGCTCTCGGGATGCTGTTAGGCGAAATATGATAGAAGAGAAAGTGAGAGGGCGTAGGAATGAAAAGGAGGATAGTGCGGATAGAGAAAGGATAATGGCAATGGAGTTGAGAATGGAGAGAAAGGAGAAGGCAGACAGGAGTAATAATATTGTGATAAGAGGGTTGAAGCTGAAGAGCGGGGAAGAAAGGGAGGGCGTGGAAGCGCTGCTACAGAGCATAGGGTGGGATAAAGGCAGGGTAGGGAAAGTTAGGTTGGAGGGGAGAAAGGAGAAAGAAGTGGCGGTTGTGGAGTTGGAGAGCTGAGAAGAAAAGTTGGGGGTAATGCGAAATAAAAATTGGATAAAGAATAGGGAAGTTTTCATCGATCACGATTTGACGAAAAAGGAAAGTGATGTACAGAGAATGCTGTACGGCAGGGCTGGGAGGGAGAGGAGTGAACATAGATCGGCGATGTTAGGATATCGCAAAAGAAAAATAGACCAGAAAATGTGGGTGTTGGACGAGGAGAATGAGGTGTTGAAGGAAGTGCAGGGAAATTTGTTTCGTAGGAAGTAGGGGGGTAAGGGTAATGCAGGGTAGAGGAGTTGTGAAGGTGCTTTACTGGAACGTAGCAGGGATAAAGAAGAAGGATGAGGAGTTCTGGAGGTATATCCAGGAATTTTATGTGATGGGACTGGTAGATACGTGGTTGGAAAGAAAGGGATGGGATAGAATAGCGCCAAAGCTGCCAAGGGGGTATAAGTGGAGACTCCAGGAGGCGGTCAGAGTGGAGAAAGGAAGGACAAGTGGGGGAATTATAACAGGAGTTAGAGATGTATTAGAGGAAGAAGCTCACGGAAAGGAAGAGGGAGTCATGAATATGCAAGGGTGGGAGGGGATGGAGAGATTCGCAGTAGAAGGGAGGGTAGAATCAGGCCATCAGCCATTAGGGTTGTGGATAAGGGGTGACAGCGGCGGAAGGCAAGGTGGGGAAGAAGTGTCGACGGGGGAGAAGGTTAGCTGGACGAGGGAGGCGATAGAGAAGTATAAGGAGCAGTTAGGGAAGGTATACTTCGAAGGGGAGATGATGGAAGAGATATGGGAGGATTTAAAAGAGAAAGTGAAAGGGTGCGTGCAAAAGAAGGTATTCAAAAAGAAGAAGAAAGGAATGGTGAAGCCGCGGTGGGATAGAGAATGTAAAAAGATGAAAAGGAAGGTGAAGAGGAAGTATAAGAAGTGGAAAGAGGGTACTGCGAAAAGGGAGGAGTACGTAGAAATGAGAAAGGGGTTTAGATTGATGTGTAAGAAGAAAGAACAGGAAAAGGAGAAAGAGCTGGAGGAAGAGTTAGGAAATGTTAAGACAGAGGGGGACGTCTGGAAGTTAATAAATAGGTTTAGGAAGCGTAGAGTAGGGATAAGCGAGAAGATAGGGAGTGAGGAGTGGAGGGAGTTTTTTAAAGAATCATTTCAGTGCTCAGATTCAAGGAAGAGAGATGATGGGAGTAGAAGAACGGAGAAGGCAGATATGGAGGAGTTGAATGACGAGGAGATAGAGAAACAGATAAGGAAGTTAAGAAGGTTAAAATCAGCAGGGCTGGATCGGGTAGAGAGGGGGGGGATCCCACGAGGGTGGAGAGAAGGGTTAATAGTGCCTCTGTATAAGAAAGAAGGTAGGGATATGCAGGAAAATTATAGAGGGATTACGCTATTGAATACGGCGTATAAAGTATACGCGACGGTGGTGGCGGAGAGGCTGCGGATGGATTTCGAGGGGAAAGGAATATTGCCGGAGACGCAGGCGGGCTTTAGGACAGGTAGGGGTACTATCGACAATATCTACGTTCTGCAGCACGTGGTGGATAGAGAATTAGCGAAGAAGGAAAAAGATTGCCAGTTTATGTCGATATTATATTGTATTATGCATACCCAGAGTCTCGGTATAACCTTGACGTTGCTCAATACTCCCAATATAATATGCTCATAAATTGCAATACCTCTCTAAAATAGAAAAGGCCTTTCGCCAAATAAGAAACACAAAGTAAAATTTTGCAGGTGGTACGTAGACACAGTTTAATTCATTGCTCGAATTAGCTTTAAAAGAAAATCTCTCAGTCTCAATTCTGACGAGTGAAGGCCACATTCAAATTAAACTCCTTTTATAAACATCTTTTGGTGATACGATCACCTCAGCTCTTTTAAAGCAAGCTCAAAAAAAATTAAAATAACAATTTTGTAACTCCTTTTTCTCATAATTTTTTTCATTGTCATTTTTGCGTTGTAGACCATTTTACAACTTTTGATAATATTATAAAATGTAATTTTTAATAAGCATTTGAAACTTGTATAGACGGAACTTAGAAAATTTTGTCGCGTACTGCGACAATTTTTTTAATAACGAATTTTGTTTAACTTGCCTGTAACGTTTTGCTTTTTAGGTGTTTTAGCCTATTTTACAACGATGAAGAAATACGTCAAATGTAATGTTTTCTGAACGCGCTATTTGTATTTATAGTTTTTCAAAATTTTAGAACGTATGAACCATATTTTGAAACGTATTTTTTTTCAATTTTTTAATTATTTATACTGTCGGCATAGTACTACCCCGATCGTTTAACCAACTCTCCGCCAGTACTGGGCGACCTCCTGATTATCTGTACTGGTGACCAGTACTGGGCCAGTACTGCGCCGGTGGTGAACTCCGGCGGACTACTGAATTTTCCGCCTGGGATAGGGACACCATTTCACCAGTCATCCACCGGATGTTCATGCAGCTTTCAGAATTGCATTTGAAGTAGAATATACGTATTGACTTGCGGAAAATCAATTTTAACCTTATTAGTAAGAATTTAACATCAGAATTTCACTACCCCTTTCACCATTTTCCACTAATTTACAACTGCTTCAATTAACTGCTGCAACTTTTTTAATAACCGGTTTTCCAATACAACCGGTGTTTCAAAATAACCGGGTTTTCAATAAAACCGGTTATTTTTAAAACAACCGGCTTATAAAAAATCACCGATTTTGGAAAATAAAAACAGGCAGTTACGTCCGGTTGCTTGTCGTCAGCCTCTCACCTGACTTATACGGCACATCTAGTTAGTCTGGCCGCTTTTAGCCGCCATTAACGCGAGTTGTCCATGGCCACCGAGTGGAGTGGATAGCGCTGCAGTGCGACACAGCAGCAGGCAGCACGTTTTCATGTCGAATTGATTACTTCATAAAGTCTTTACCATCTGTTGCTTTACCAGTTAAAAAAAACTAAAGCAAACACGAAAGCATATTTTCTACATTTTCTAAACACTGGTTATTTTTGCAAAAAACACTTATTTAAAAAAGGGTAATTAGAACCTGATGTTTAAATACATACTGGTAATTGAAAACCAGGTTACTGAATAAACCGGGTATTATGAAAAAACCGGTTATTATAACAAAAAAAAACGGTTATTATAAAAAAATCGATTATTAGGAAAATCCCGGTTATTATAAAAAAAAACCGGTTATTATAAAAAACCGGTTATTAGGAAAAGCCGGTTATTGTAAAAAACCGATTATTGTAAAAAAACCGGTTGTAAAGAAA
>CAKNYM010039971.1:42017-79128 GCA_932195095.1 Andricus curvator
AACCGGTTATTCAGAAAAACCCGTTTTATTTTAAAAAACCGATTTTCTCAATAACCGATAACCGGTTATGAATTCCCATAACCGCCCAGCCCTAGTATTACCCACCGTACACAGGGCTTCCGCCGCCCCGCACGCCAATTCTAAATATGATGAATGTCAAGAACCAATCAGAATACTAGCTATTAGCGATACGCGGGACGAGTTTCGTCTTTCGGGCAAGCGAAATTTTTTCGTAATTCGTTCGTGAGTTTTTTAATAGAAAAATGCTTATTTTAGTGAAAAGTTTTTTTTTCTCCGAAACTCTTTGTTAGATTTTGCTAAAAGTTTTACATTTTGACTATCAGTCTTACCGAAACAAAAGGTTCATATCTAAGATCTAGAAAGATTAACGGTTTTTTGGGTATACAGCATGTTATGGGGGTGTTTTCATACTTTAAACATCCAAGTATGGAAATCATCATTTCTTAGTAACTAAAGTCACTGGAGATTTTTTATTTAACTGCTAGGGTATGAAATCACTTTGGAATAAGTAAAGGAAGCGTGCATAGCACGGATATTATATATGTGCATTTACTTCAAGCGTTTTTTTATCATCCCTTGAACATTTAATCCGGAATATGGACATTTCTTAAGGACTAAAATCACAAAAAGTTTTCTGATTAATCTATGAGGATAGGAATCATATTAAAAGTAAATAGGGAAGATGTAGACGAAAAGGATGTCTTAGAATTTTTCTAAAGGGTTGTTTAATCATCCCTTATTTAGAGAAGCGGAGAAATTAACTTTTCGTAAGGAATAAATCACCAAGGATCAGGCCTACAATATCGCTTTAAAACAACCCTAACAATAAATTCTAATGCAAAACCTGTTTAAAAACGCTTCCTATACATGTTTTAAAGTGACTCTGTGAATCAATGTACTAATAAAAAAATCTATGGTGCTTTAATCCGTATAAAATATCGATTTCCTTGTTTCAATAATTAGGGTATGATTACATGACCCTGAAAATAAATTATAATGCAAATCTTGCTAAAAAAAGCGCTACCTGTGTATGTTTTAAAGTGATTTTGTTGATCAATGTATTAATAAAAAAATCTTTGGTGCTTTATCCCGTTTAAAATATTTATTTCTTTGTTCCAATGATTAGGGGATGATTAGACGACCCTGACGATCAATTATAATGCAAATCCTGTTAAAAGACGCTTCCTATGTATGTTTTAAAGTGATATTGTTAATCAATGTATTAATAAAAAAATCTATGCTGCTTTAATCCGTATAAAATATTGATCTCCTTGTTTCTATATTTAAGGGATGTTTGAACTACCCTCACAATAAATTCAAATGCTGATCTTGCAAAAAAAACGCTTCCCGTGTATGTTTTAAAGTGATTTTGTTCATCAGTAGTGTATTATTAAAAAAACCTCTGGTGCTTCATCCCGTTTAAAATATTGATTTCCTTGGTTCAATAATAATTAGGGGGTGATTAGATGACCCTGACAATAAATTATAATACAAATCCTGCTAAAAGGCGCTTCCTATGTATTTTTAAAGTAATTTTGTTGATCAATGTATAATTAAAAAAATCTCTGGTGCTTTATCCCGTATAAAATATCGATTTCCTTGTTCATTAAATAAAAGATGATTAAATGGCCCTGCCAATAAATACTAATGCAAATCCTGTTAGAAGACGCTTCCTATGTATGTTTTAAAGTGATTTTGTTGATCAATAATATGTTAATAAAAAAATCTGTGGTGAGTTATCATGTATAAAATCTGGATTTCTTTGTTTCAATTGTGATTAAACTACCCTGAAAATAAATTATAATGCAAGTCCTCCTAAGGGACACTTCCTCTATGTATGTTTTGAAGCGATATTGTAGGCCTGATCCTTGGTGATTTATTCCTTACGAAAAGTTAATTTCTCTGCTTCTCTAAATAAGTGATGATGAAACAACCCTTTGGAAAAATTCGAATACATTCTTATCGTCTACACCTTCCCTATTCACTTTCAATATGATTTCTATCCTCATAGATTAATCAGAAAACTTTTTGTGATTTTAGTACTTAAGAAATGTCGATATTCCGGATTAAATGTTCAAGGGATGATAAAACAACCCTTGAATTAAATGCACACATATAATATCCGTGCTATGCACGCTTCCTTTACTTATTTGAAATTGATTTCATACCCTAGCAGTTAAACAAAAAATCTCCAGTGACTTTAGTTACTAAGAAATGATGATTTCCATACTTGGATGTTTAAAGTATGAAAACACCCCCATAACATGCTGTATACCCAAAAAACCGTTAATCTTTCTAGATCTCAGATATGAACCATTTGTTTCGGTAAGACTGATAGTCAAAATGTGAAACTTTTAACAAAATCTAACAAAGACTTTCGGAGAAAAAAAAACTTGTCACTGAAATAAGCATTTTTCTATTAAAATACATGTAAAAATTGAAACATTGACCATTTTTTGTTAAAAAACTGTCCATTTCTCTTATTTTTTTGCTTTCGGATTAGTGCTTTGCAGGTTCGAAAATACAAAAAAAAATAGATTTAGAATTTTTCACAAAAAGCCATTTACTGTACATTTGGTGCGCGGTCCTTTATAAAGGCGCTACTTTTCTCGTACTTGGCGAGACTCGAAGAGGTACGTCTATGCATTTAAAGTGTATTATGATATTTCTAAAAAAATGGTTTTTCGTTATGTGTGTGAATGTGTTTTTGAAGCGTGGCGCAAATGATTCTTGATTATATAATCCATTTGGATAATTTTATCAATATCACAATGTTAATTATGGAAAGATGTCCGATCAATTCTACATTTTTGATGGACCTAAAAATGGGTTGATGTTTGATGAATGCACAGTCGATTCTTCTGAAATAATGCATCTCACCGAATCATATATAAGGAATTCGCATCATCGAATAACCGCAACGATCTTCATCTGAAATTTAGATGGTAACTAAAGGTTTTCTTTTATTCGGCGATTCGTATTCATTTATGCTTATGTTTTTTTTTATCTGAGTGATATCTTCGATTTACTTTCGCATTGTCGCAAGATTTTCCATCTTATCAGAAATTTCTGATTTTTTAATATGCTTTGAGATTGCAGTTTTATACAGTCTCGGATATTTATTAATTCTTTGAATATACATCTAGTCTTGAAATGTTATTGATTGCTTTTGTCGTATTTGTGATTACCATAAATCTGGATCTTCCTTGTTTTACAGCTAAAGATGAAAGTAGAACATTTTAAAATAAGAATTAACAAAGAAATTCTTACAATTTGAGCTCATTTGAAACTAAGAAAGTTGTTCATCGATTTTGTAGAAAAAAACTTTATTTTTAACGAAAATTTCACCCCCTCCACCCCTATTTTGACGTCTGATAACTCGGTCAGCGTAAGAGTGCACTTCGTTCGAGTGCATTTGAATCCATGTAGACAGAGATCAAAATTCAGTGTTGGAGAGCTGGTGAATCGGACCTAGCTTTACATTGGGTGGAATTTTATCTTTGCCGAAAAAAGTTTTTTTTCAAACCTTTTTCGAAATGCTCATAAATGCTCATCAAATTTCAAAGCACACAAATGTTGGGCATATTTCTGAGAATATTCTCATGCTCGGGAGAATTTCTTCGAGCACTTCAACTCGTTAGAACACTGTCCCTGCCTATCTACTACGCTTTATTAATAACACCCATGAGTTGGTCTGTAGTCTGACAGCAGGATAATTTTTTAAGGAATTTTCTATTCATAATTTCCTATTGTACTCTGTTTTGTTGTAAAATTCATGAGCCAGCCTTCTTCTGCTAATGTTTGTCATTTTAGTCATTAAAAAGAAAACTGCGAAAATAAAAATTTCAACCTTCCTACGAAACCACACTAGCTTCGGTAAACAGTCCATAGACAAAATTATTTGCTTCAACAAGGTCTACAAAATTAATGCAAACGTTTTTTGAAAGAGATAATGGTTTTTGTTTTAAACGTGGAAAATGTAATAAGAAATTAAATATTCAGATTTATATCTAAACAACGAAAAATACGATGAAAGCTCCAACGGCAAAGTTTCTTACTTCAAAACGGTCTACAGAATTGCTTTTAACCATTTTCAATTTTCACGTTCTCATCATTAAAGATGGAAGGTATTAGATTCATATCAAGTTTGACATATCCAGTTTTTGTCGTTTGGCGACGTTCCGATACACCTTTAATCAGAAAAAACGAATGACATGTATGTCTGTCTGTCGGTCTGTCGGCTTGTCTGTCTGCAGTCTGACGAGATCAAAATTTCCTTTGTCACGCTGTTTTGGGGTCCAAAAACACAGGTCATGTTCGTTAGCCAACCTTCTACCGTTAATATATCTAGTTTTAGCCATCACAAATGAAACTTGGAAAATTTAACTTTTCTGCGGAACCATGATAGGAACGTTAAATATTTCACAAATGAAACTATTAGCTTTAGGAAGGTCTAAAAAATTTCTTCAAACTGTGTTCTACAAGGCTGTTTTAACTTTTATGAAGTTTACAGTACTTGCCATCGGCTCATTATATTGTTGTTTCTGTCTCGTCTGCGGCTCGCGTTAAACTAAACTAACTCCTTCGATTTGTCTATGGCTGATACAGCAATCTCCACACTCAAATAATGTTTTTATTTTCAATGTATATGTAAAAAGAATTATAAATAGAACGTTATATAAGTGAGCAATTCCATGTCAAATTATCTAAAGAATTTCAGCTATTGTTAGTAATTTTTATAGAAATTCTATTATCCGTTCTCTTAGGTGTTGAAAGAAAAGCCCTAGAATAATTTTTGAAAAATTCAAAAAACTTGGGAGAGATTCAAAATTGAAAATGTTGGTCCTTTTATTTGAACCATCATAACTTTGATCATTTTAATGATATTAAGGTGTATTTTTGAAAAATTATTCTTAATAAGACACAGTTTTGAAGAAGTCTTTTTAAAAAAAGAAAAATTTCAAATCTTCTCAGATTTTTCATAAGGAAACTTTCAAACTGAATATCAAGAAAAATCCACTTCGTCTTTAATTTTTTTTATATATATCTTACAATGTTCTCTACAAGCCCTGTAAATATTAAAATGAGATCTCCCTTAGTTTTCGAGAAATGATTAAAATCGTACGGCCAAACGATGCTTATGATGTGAAAAACCACGTAAACAATAGACGAATATTATACTTGTATGGAGGAACTTCAGAGTTCAGAATCTTGGACGCTGGAAGCACCATGCCACGGCGAACGTTCTTAATTATTTCCTGAAAACTAAGAGAGATCTCATTTTGATATTTACAGGGCTTTTAGAAGACATTGTAAAGAAAATAAAGAAAATAAAAAGTGGATTTTTTCACAAATTTTGTTTCAAAATTTGTTTTTGAAAAATCCAAGAAGTTTTTAAACATTTTCTTTATAAAAATATTTCTTCAAAACTGCGTCTTATCACAAATAATAAAAAAAAATACACGTTGATATCATTAAGATCACCTAAGCGATAGAAGTTAAAAAAAGGACCATATTTTTAATTTTGAATATCTCCTAATTTTTTTTAATTTTTCAAAAATAATTTAAGGGTTTTCCTTTCATCACCTAAGAGAATGGATAAAAGAATTTTTAGCGAAATTACTAACAATAGCTGAAACTCTTCAAATGATTTGACATGGAATTGCAATTTTGTTGCAACATTGTTTCAATGTTTCAGCAACATTTCACAGACACTTTTCCGAAAAATAAAACGAGCGCAATTCAATATTCTTTTGAAAGGTTGCAAAAATATACCACACCGATATTGCCTAGGTCGAACATTTTAATAATTTGTAGAACGTGTCTCTAAATTTCATTTGGACCGCTTTCAATGTTTCACTTGAATATTCACGCAATATCTCTGAAAAATTGCGTGTTATGGGTGATTAGTAATTTAAATTCGAATATGGTTATTTTGACGTTCAGCTAATTTTTCAAAATAGGTTTTTAAGCAATCAGATATTTGTTGGCAGGAATTTTTACAAATACTTTATCTATCTTTTGGCTTATTTAAATTACAGATTATTTTTCATCCTTGAAGAAAATTTTATAAAAAGTCAATACTAAAATCAGTATTTTGTCTCTTGCGTTTTTCTTTCCAAAGCGTAAGAATTAAATCGTAAAGGTTATACATACAATTTCAGAATAAAGATTCTTCAAATAGATCTTGTTGCACTTCTTTAACATACATATAAATTATAAGGTATTTTTTGCGGATACAGTATTGGATAAAAAAGAAAAGTTCCGAAAAGAACTTACCTGCGATATATTTTAAACTTTGTGTACCGATGTATTTTTTCGAGGGATACAACTTTTATTTGAAAATTTTTCCTCTCAAACCAATATTTATCGAAATTTCTATTACTATTCAAGCTTATGAAAAATATTGGACTAGTCATCCCGAATTTCGTGACAACGGGGCACTTTGATTTTAAATTTAAAGAGAAAACTGCCTGAGAATATAGAATTTTCAGACATTAAATTTAAATGAAATGAGATTCCTTGGTATTATTCGAAGGGAGATATAAAGTTTAGCCAACTGTTTCCAAACTCACCGGAGTTCTGCTGCAAGGGAATGATGTGTAAATAATATGCTAATCCACAGTGGCCTCTTCTAGATTCTTTTCACCCTTTAGCAGTCTTGTTCTTTTCAAAAGCAGATAGTGCCTGCTGTTCGTTGAAAAAAATCTCTTTTTAGACAAGGAATTAATTTTTAGTGTTGTGTAGGCTACACCAAAAACCCTTATTGGGTACGGAAATGACCTTGATATTCATCAGATATGACAGGCAGCGCCCGCGGTGGCCAAAGCCTAAAATGCCTTATGGATAGAAGTTTGAAATGTACATAATTTAGCACGTGTGCATTGTATATGAATATAATAAATGTATAATTGATTGCTTTGAAAACGTATACAAGCTCCTTCAAGCTATAAGTCATTATATCGATTTTCACCCTGAAACACTCAATAAGGGAAAAAGTTGAGCAGTAATTCATGTGGTGTGGGTGCAGGAGTTGAAAGTGAATGGAATAAGCAAAATTCAGTGCAGCGTTATCAGACAAACATCTGCTAGTTCTCCTCCATACTAAGTTGAATTACAGGCGTTTATTAAATAAAAAATATATTGTAACATAAAGAGAAGTATTAGGGAAATCTATAATTATAATTATATATTTCCTAACACCACACAACAATTCCAATTGCCTTTCCTAGCTTTTTGACTGCGTTCTTTCGCTTCTACCATAATCAAAAAACCTAAGGAAAAAGTGGTTTGACATAACATAGCGAATTGTTAAAAAAAAGCTTCACTTGAAACTCAAGACAACTAATAAAATACTCAATTTCATTTAAATTAGAATGAAATATACTCCATAAATATTCTGGGATAATTAAACTTTCTAATCTCAAAATCTGACAACTAGCACTACTTTTACAAAAAGAATAGATCATATAAATATGCGAATATATATAATATTACTTACCCAATTAACACAATAATTTATCCAGATACCTTTTTCGAAAATCAAGAGTATTGAAATACTTTATGTGATTTTTGTAATCCGATAGATCTGTCATGGACAGAGAAATTCAAAAATCAACTTCGATAAAAACGTTTAACAAACTCGAGCAAAAGTTTTTTTTGCCTAAATGGAGATTTTATCACTTTTCCTACGAACGCTATCGTTATCTGATAGTTAAATTCTTATTTCCAGCATAAATGTATTTATTTTCAATCGCATGTAAACAAGTGGAATTCATCTATAAGGAATTGCTACTTTTAGGCAACAGATGGCGCCAGGCTGTTTCCGTGGCCGTACCCAATAACGACAATGAGATGTCCGTTCGTATGTCCTTTACGACACTAAGCTTCTACAAATTTTGTGCTAAAGGGTTGAAATTTGGCATAAATATTAATCAAACCAGCCTCAGAGTATTAAAAGAAAAATATAATCTTCCATTCGTCTGTTATGTTTTTATTATCCGAGAGTTCTCGGATCTGTTTGGTTTAAGGAAATATATTTTTTTGATGGATGATGCGCATATCTGCGTCACAACTCTATTTTATATTCTGTCAACCCCCAATCGTCGTCCAGTTACACGTGTGTCTTTCACAAAAAAAGGATTTCTAGCTGGTGTAAATGAGAAATGCACAACATATTATTTTTTTCAAATAAAGATGGCTATAACTGTTGGCGAAATTTATTTCTGTATTACATAAGCTGGAACACATATTAAGTTAAACTAGCTACCAAATAAGAAAAGGAGCAATAGTTAAACATTACATTTTATTTCTTTTACGATTGTCACTTATGATTTTTATCTCGCACCCTCCCACGTAGCCGTTAATTACCGAGTATTCTAGCTTCATAAGATAGGCTTAAGATTACTTCTTAGTGATATTCAACAGCTAGTTCCTCTTCCCTAGCCTTACTTTTCTCTCTCTCTATCCGACTTCCACCATGAACACCCTCGAAGTTTGGAAAAAAGGTTCATCAATGACCTAAATTGCACACGCGTCTACCTACCACCACCACCACGTGCATGAAATGGGAAAGACCACCCCACCCCAGCGCATTCCGTGATGGCGGATGATGTTGTCAATGGTTTTTAACTGCCTTCTTCAAACCCTTTCTATTTTACTTCTGGTAGCACCGTCACTTATGGGACCCCAACCATCTTTCTCGTACTCCGTCACCACCCACTTCCTCTCTTATATGCAAACCTGTGTTCTACTCCACTGAAAAACTTTTCCCTTATAAAGTGAGGAGCGTAAAAAAGCTAAAGTCCCTTGGAGAGTAGTTAAAAGGTTAATTCTGGAAGATGTGGCTGTAGAGTTTCCTGATTCCAGAAAGGACAGCGTCTTACACTAGAACGTTGGTAGAATGTCGAGACAGATGGAACGTCTGTTCATCGAGAAAGTGGCACGAAAATTAAGGAGGCGGTGGTAGTAATTTTGGAAGAACCCTGTCGTGGACCATATCCCTACTATTATATAAGGCTTCTTCACATTGGAATAATTCTTCTTTCAATGATAACCAGGTTTCGTCCATTTCTATGTATGATTCAATGTAAGTGTCGTCTGTCCCCTGGTTACCTTCTTCGACTTCTTGTGTTGCTTCTTCATCTTCCGGGATTGATTTCCTCTTCTCTCCCTTTTCTGTTGATACCATTTCTTCACAGTCCACTTCAATTTTCTCTCTGTTTTCTCTCTCAAATCAGTTGTGAGTTTTCGCGAAACCACCTCTAAGATATTTTGTCCTCGTTAAATCAAAACCGTATGTTAGTTCTTGGCGAAATTCGCCAAACCATCATTTTGCAGTATTTACATCCCCATATCCTAATACCTTCCATCTTCTTCTTTTTCTGTATCAAAATAGAAAAAATCCTCCGTCTAAAAAAAAATTTTAAAAAAGAGTGCAGTTCCGAATAGGTGAATTCTTCGATTTCTTTCAAAGTCCGTTTACTTGTGTATTTTTACACGCTAATTACGAATATAATAGTAAAAATTGGCGACTAGGTGATTTACATGGTGAAAGTATGCAAAAACCCATAAGAATCATGGCTTTTTGCGTTTGTCTCAGCCAATATGAAAATTTTTTTTCGAAAAGTTGTGGATCCCATCGAGATAACAAATTTTTGTTTCATGCATTTTTTCCACGAGTGATAATTTTCTGTGACTTGTCACAGAAATAATTTTGGTCAAAGCCATATTCCTTTTCCACGTTTCATGGGGGCGGGAAGGCACTCCAGTGATTGAACACAGATATAATTTTGGTCAAACACTTACCCTTTTCGAACATTTCGTGGTTGTAGCAAGGAACACCTGCGCCTTGTCGCAGAAATAATGTCGGTCAAGCCCATACACCTTTCCAAAGTGTCATTAGGCGCGGGAAGGTACCTATGTGAATGATCAGAGATATAATGTTAGTCAAACACTTACGGCTTAAGCGTGTGGGACATGGGGGTCAAAAGGACCTTGGCCTGCATGCGTATGGATATGAATGAAAGGATCCTTATTAACGGGCTCTCCTGAGTGAGAGGAAAAGGACCCCTATAAACGGGCTCTCCTGGTATGCGTGATTACGGTATGGTAGAAGGGTGGAAGAGCCTAGCTTACACGGACCTTCTGGATCCCTGGGTCGGGCCGCTCCTAGATTTATTTTCAGTTTTGAAATCAGGACAGGAATGACCTGCGGCCCGCATAGTGTCCAAGAAACAGCCGTCCGTTTGTTATAGTGGTCTGCAAGCGGATATTTGAGCATTGAGTGTCTCACTCGATGTGACCACCCCCCTAAGCCATGGGTGTAGAGTGATCGTGCTCGTGGCACTTTGGCACCTAGGGGTTACGAATGTGTCCTAACGGCCTGGAGGTGGAATGGATGTGGCAGAGGAAGGGGAGGGGTTTGGGCCTTAACGGGTCCAACATAACCCTTTTCTCCCCATCTATCTCTCCGGCAAGCCAAATTCAGGTGACGGCTGTGCCCCCAGTTGCCTCGGGAGCTGAGGGATCGACAGTCCCTGAAAAGGAGATTGAGGAGGCAAGCGCAGCAGGCGAGTAGAGCAGCTGCGGAGGCTGGAACGTCGGCAGCTACAGGGCCGACATCCAGCACTGAGGCCCTGAAGAAAGGTAGGAGCTCAGGGGGTGGAGGTAGAGGTGGCTAAGCCTTTGAAGAGGCACAAGGCGGCCCAGCAGCCGACAAACAGAGAGTCGTCGGGAGCTGGACTGACGGCCGCTCAGAGGACCAACCCCCAGACGATGGTGGTGACCGACACCAACTACCCGGACTCGTTGCTCACTACGGAGCAGTACGAGATCTTCAGGGAGGCTGCCTGGAGGGCGCTCGAAAGAGTGTCCCCAGGTCAATAGCCAAGATTCGTGACCTCCTTCTGCAGGGGAGGGGTCTTAGTATTTGTGACAGCCGACCTAGCGGCTAAAGCTTGGCTACTCAAAGCAGTGGTCGAGACAGAGTCGTGGGAAGGTGCATCTCTTAAGGTGTGCGGGGTTGAGTTACTCCAGAAGATGGTGAGGGCTACGGCGTGGTTCCCAAGTAAACTGGAAGACCCATTTGAGGTGCTCCGTCGGTTGGAGAAATTAAACCCCTCACTTAAGACAGCGTCCTGGTGAATCGTCAGACACGATAGGCCTCAGGAAGAGGACATACTAGAAGGCACTAGGCATCTACTAGTCGTGCAGATTCCTGATTCCCAGACGAGGGCTCTTGCGGCCCTCAACAACAGGCCCTTCTATCACTTTGGACAGGTCAATTTTAGGATTGCCGGCCAGAGACAGGAGGAGCCTGTTAAGACGCAGGATGATCGGGAGCTAATCCAAGAACCATGGTTAGTTCGAGATACCATAAGGGGATTAGGGGGACTGGTCTTTTTTGTTACAGGTACCCCAAGGCGGCCAAAACAAGGGCCTGCATACTGGCGAAGGGAGTTAACGCTGTCCCGCTGCTTGATCTATGTTCAAGAGACCTGATGGTGATAGCCATGGATCTCAAAGGAATAGGAAGGCTAGTTCTGGGATCGGCTCATTTTCCTTATGGCAGCGATACCAACCCACCAGTGGAGGTACGTACACTGTTGGAATATTGCAAGGTAAGGGGTATTCCTCTACTGCTGGGATGCGATGCTAATTCCCACCATACTTTGTGGGGCAGCACAGATATCAACTCAAGAGTTTGGAATACCTAATCATCACTTATTTAGATACTCTTAATACGGGGAACACCCCGACGTTCCGTAACTCGGTTAGGGAGGAATTCATTGACATCACTCTCTGTACCAGTAGCTTTAGGGATAATATCAAGAAGTGGAGAATTTCAGATGAACCCACTCTCTCAGATCACTCACAGATAGAGTTCGTGTTGGAGTCCGTTGTACCATTAAAGCTACTTATGAAAGTAATTGTCGACCTACAAGAGTCCGAAAGGCCGGGGAGGTACACTGGTGAAATGGGAGACTTGAAGATCTTCGCAGGGAAACCAGAGAGAGGTTCAGACCTGCTAGTGCTGGAAAAACGAAGGAACTATGGACGTCATTCACAACGATGAGGGACGAATACAGGGGTGCAATACGTAAGACAAAGCAAGAGAGCTGGAGCAACTTTTGCACAGACATCGAGAAAGAAGCTGAGGCGGCTAGACTGGGTAGGCTGCTTTCTCGAAATCCGGACGCTATTCGCGGCACTCTGAAATTGCCGGCGGGGAGTACTCAGAGTCGGACAGGGATACCTTGGCTCACCTGACCAAAGCACATTTCCCGGGCTTTTAAAGGTTTGGAGAAAAAGGGCCGACACCTCAGAGGCAAACAAATACGCCTGCGGCCCAAATGGGCCCGAAACAGCAGCTTGCCAACGAGATTGTCACCCCCGCCAGGGTCAGGTGGGCCCTGAAGTCTTTATGTCCTTACAAGTCTCCTGGCCCAGATGGCATATATCCAGTTCTCTTACAGAGGGCTGGAGAGATCAGCATAGGGCCGCTAGTGAGACTTGCTAGGGCTACTCTGACGTTGGGATATGTCACGACGGCATTGAGGGGTACGAGAGTAGTCTTTATTCCGAAAGCAGGTAGGATCAGTTAAACCTCACCCAAGGATTTTTAGCCCATCAGCCTGACATCTTTTCTACTAAAAACAGTGAATTGCTTTATCTACTCTCGACTCAGAGCCACCACGTCATAGGCTATGCGGACGATATACTGGTTATCGTGCGCGGCCAGCATCTGGATGCGCTCTTCGGAGTAATGCAGCAAGCACTGAGGGTAGTGGATTCACGGTGCAAGAAAACTGGATTATCGGTTAATGCGAGGGACAAAATGGTCACTCGCCACCTCTTCGACAAGAAGTATCGAGTTAGCCTATCCACGAAGGAGGAATGGGTTAACGGTGACGCACACCTTCCCAGTTATGGAGACAACTGGTTTACAGATGGCTCCTGGAACTAGGAGAATGCAGGAGCCGGCGTATATGGTAGAAAACTAATGGAATGGGCTTCACAATGGAGATGGGGTCCTACGCCACAGTTCTACAATCTGAGATTATGGCCATACTCCAGTACGCCTACAAGGCAAAAGAGTATGACAATAAAAGGAACATTCGTATCTGCTCAGACAGCAGGGCTGATATATTGGCCTTGAATGGAACAACGACCACGTCGCTATTAGTATGGGAATGCTTTGAGGCACTAAATATATTAGCGATGGATAACCGAGTCACTCTGCTATGGATCCCTGGACACAGCGGTATCAAGGGCAATGAGATATCGGATAGGCTAGCCAAGCTACCAGCAGGAAGAAATTTTACTGGACCCGAGCCAGTTGTAAGTATTTGCAGCAGGTCAATCACTGAAGAAATTAACAGTTGGCTGACTGAGGAACATCAGAATGAGTGGAATTTGGTCTCTGGTTGCAGACAGACCAAAACACTCTTGGGCTCAAAGCTTAACTCTAACCGAGCAAGGGAAATACTCAAGCTCGGGGGGAACGAAATCAAAGTCCTAACAGAAATGTTTATAGGACATGGGAACCTAGGATATCACAGACATAAGATAGGTCTTGCAGAAAGTCCCCTCTGTCGTCTGTGCGGAAAGGATAATGAGACATCTACTCATAATCTTTGTCACTGCCCTGCGGTTGTGGGGAAACGTCTAACACTCACAGGCAATTATTGCATCAGTGAGTCAGAGATATCAGCCAACAGCGTGGCTGCGGTCCTCTCCCTATGGAGAGGGCTATGGGGTCATGCTTAGGCTCACAAGGGGACGCAATGGGATTACCCAAGCGTGAGGGGCTGTTACGGTCTGAACCCAAAACTAATAATAATAATAATACCCCTTTCCAACGTATCATGGGGGGGAAGGAAGGCACCCCTGTCAGTGATCACAGATATAATGATGGTCAAACACTCACCCTTTTCGAACATCTTGTGGGGGGGGGGCGAGAAGGCTTCTCTGCAACTTGTCACAAAGAAAATGTTATTTAATTTGGTAATCAAATTATAAACAAATTATGTCAACAAATGTACATTGCAGATATTTATAGGCAGAAGAAAATCGTTTCTTCATTTATTTTGTTAAAACTATATTGAGAATGAATTGTCAATATGATGTTATGCCTCACGTTTTGTTTATTTTAATTACAAAATATTTTCTGAAAAAATCATTTGTAATATAATTAGAAAAAAATACAAGAAAAAACGACTTCCTTTCGCTTATAAATGCTTAAAATGTGCATTTGTTTATAAAATAAACAACCATTAATGAATAACAATATTTTCCAGAAAACATCATTGCGAATATAACTGCAGCAAAATTAGAAGAAAAATTGATTTCCTTCCGCTTAAAAACTCCTAACATGTGCATTTGTTTATATAATTTGTTTATGAAATCAACAAACATTAATAGGTGTTGAAATTTTTTAGAAAAAATCGTTGTTAATATAATTACAACAAGACTAGAAAACTAAACAATCTGTTTCTGCCTATAAATGTCTGCGATGTACATTTGTTGACATAATGTTTTATATAATTATTCAATAACAATCATTCTTAAATTTTAATGGTCACGTATCAACGATCAAAGGGAGCAGTTTCACAGCTGAAATAGACTTTGAAGACAAATATCTCCTGATGTCGATTATTTGTTGATACAATTTGTTTAAAGCACTGAAATTTACAAGTTAACAATTTTTTTCTTTCTTATACATCTGTGTTTTGAATCCAAGTAACGGAAAGAATAAGAAGAATTCTGTCTAGGAGACAAAAAGTAGATTTGAAAAAACCGACACCTTTTTGTTTGAACACGATGAGTTGAGAGATCTACGAACATCGTGGCCGAGATACGGATATTAATATAGTATATAGTGTTCGTTAAAGCCGAAGGAGTTTAAAAAAGAGAATTCACAATCACCAAATTACTTCTGTCGATGATTTCACATTTGATTGGCAAAGGTTTTGTGTAAACGTAGCGAAGTACAAAGACCGAGCGCGTAGCGCGAGATAAATAAATTATCGAGCGCGAAGCGCGAGAACCAATAGTTGTCATGTGTGTCATGTGAATGGCCTGTATTGACTACTGGAAAGCTTTCGATTCAACCTCTCATAGACTTATCATCTTTCTGTTAGACAGCTTGAATGTTCATCCACACATAGTGAGATACGTCGAGAGATTGATGCCCCGCTGGAAAACTAGATTTAATATCTCATCTGAAAATTATCGTGATAATTAACAACGTCACCTTCTGGAGGGGTGTCTCTCACGGCGATACTATGAGCCCTCTGCTTTTCTGCATCACACTTCTGCCTCTATATCTCGCACTACGAAATTCCTCTGGATACCTCTGTGGCGACACTAAGCATCGCGAGCATAAGGTCACTCATGTATTTTATATGGATGACCTGAAGATCTATGCTTCTGGTGCAAGCAAACTTCAACTTGCTTTAAATATCGTCAAGGAGTACACAGGAGACATTGGTATGGTCTTTGGATTGGACGAGTGTGCCCAGATTGATCTGAAGAAAGAAAAGATTATAGGCGTTGCCAACGACCCTGAGCTTGCGGATATAAGTGTTATTAGACATTTTGATACTAGAGAGACCTATACATACCTGGGCGTCCCTCAACGCCGCATTCAGGACGTAACATCTGTAAAGGAGTCTCTCCGAAGCAGATGTAAGCACCTTCTTCGACAGATTTGGTCTCCAACTCTGTCGGCGTTGAACAAGGATCTGCGACTAAGATGCTTGCCGTCCCGGTTCTACTCAACTCGTTTAACCCTTCGAGGACAACGTGGAATCGTGGGACGTATAGAAGGACGTATGGAGCAATGTGGGGTGTTCGCACACCCCACTCTCTTTTTTGCTGTTAAATTTTTAATGGCGCATTTCCGGGTTTCCAGAAATACTTGGATTCAATCCCAAATACCTAGAATCAAACAAAAAAAAAAACAAAAAAAAAAGGAGAAGCAAAAAAAATGCGTCAGGGGCTGAAGTGATACTGAAAGAGAAGGTAATCAAAGCGGGAAGCCTTCCTGCAACCTGTACACAGCGAATATGCGTTTTTTGTTCGGTTGGGGTGGCCATACACCCCACGTTGTCCTCGAAGGGTTAAGGTGGTACGATGGACGAAGAACGAGCTTGCGGCCGTTGATATCGCGACGCGTAAAATCATGCATATCTATGAGAGCTAACATATCAATTCGTCCGTTCCGCGATTATACATCTCACGCCGTCAAGGCGTACGCGGACTTCTGAATCTCCAATGCCTTCACAACCGATATTGTTCTAAGTAAGGCTTATATCGTTGCAACGGGCAGAGATCCTCTCCTGAAAATGGTCAGGAGAAACGAGATGATTGGCAAAGGAGCGTTCCTCTTCAAAGCCCAGAGCAGGCGGCCGAGACCCTTGGCCTGAATTTTAAAATCAGATGCGAGGAAAGTGCATTACTTCATCTAGATATCTCACTTCTGAAAGCCGAAGTAAAAAAAGCAGATGTTGGAGAATTCCGCCAACAGCTACTCGACTAGAAGATGCACAGAAACTTTCACAGAATTGTAGAAAATCTGTCCTTGTCGAAGGAGCAAACTTTTTCTTTCCTTAGATCATCAGAACTTAATTCAGGTACAGAGGTTTTCATTTTTGCATGCCAGGACGGTGTCATTTCCACCCGCGCACGCTGAGTACCTAAAACACATACTATCCAGGTGTCTCAATCACTCGGAACGACGTATCTCTACAGTCATAGCGCGGCCCTGAGACTGCTTTATTGCTATCTTTGACGCTCTTGCGGTGTTGACCGTGACCTTACCCTGCCGAACGCTCCGAGGGAGATAGAGTCAATTGTCCAAAACGAGAAGTGCCAAATTTTATGGAACAACGATTTTGCCACAGCAGTCTCCATTACACACTCAAAGCCTGAAATATGCCAATGCACTTGTGAGATGGATGCAGAGAGCTGTCATTTTTGGGTCGCTTCGTATCCTCAAGAAACACGAGGGTTTCGCCGGCCTGTTGCTGTGATTTCTTCGTGCCCTGGGGCCAGTCATCTCACGGTCGTGAGACGTGGCCATAGGTCTGATTTAGTGCAGTTCTACGGGGAGCCGATGTCATTTTCAGATGGAAGTTGCACCCAGTGGGACCCTACGTTGGTTGTTTAACCGTTTTTTAAAATTATATATATGTTAGGCTCCGAACCCGAAAACGCCCAGTGGGCGTTTAAACCGCACGCACCTAGAAGTGGGTATTTCCAAATGCCCCGAACTATGTGAGAGCGCTTTTAAGTGCACCGACCTAGGTGTGGGCATTCTCAAATGCACCCACCTAGGTGGGGCACAACTGAAACGTCCCGAACCCGCTCTAGTTGTCCTTAGATACAGAGTACGCGTTTTGGGGATTATAAAAATTTCTTCTTGTGATAAAAAACTAGTATTTTTGTTGAGGCACACTCTGAAGCACACAATCATGGTAAAAGTCAAGGATGAAAGAAAAACAGTTGTCATATACTAGATAACTAATGTTAAAAAGTGATAAAGATGATATAATTACTATTGTTATTGTTATGTTAACATTTGCTAAACATTTTTAATAAATATTAGGTACATAACTATTAATTATTTTTATTTTATTTAGATTTTTTAAGATAACATTTCTTAAACAGATAGCCAATGTAATAATAGTAAAATTATTTCAAATTACCAGAGAATATTATTTTTCAGCAAATAATTTGAATTTTCAACAAAATATTTAGATTTTCAGTTGAAAAAATTAATTTTCAACAACAACAAAAAAACGAATTTTCAACTAAAGTTATGAATCTTTAACCAAAAAAATTAACTTTTCAGAACGTGGGTCCACTTTCAACTAAAATGTTTAACCTGAAAAGATGAATTGTAAACAAAAAGATAATAATTACTTTTTGAAAAACAAAATATTTTAATTAAAAGTAAAAAATAACTGCATTCAACGAACAGAAACGAATTTTCAACAAAATGCTTGAATTCTCTACTAAAACAGATTAATTTTTAATTGCAATTTTCAGTTGCATTTAAAAAAAAAGTTCAATCAGTTATTCTTTTTGATTTCTACATCGACTTTGAATGATGTGAATAAATAAAGTTTTGCTATAACAAACTAAGTTTAGAGATATTAGTGTTGAAAATAAGACCTACAAATTTTATTAATTTATTGGCAACCGTCTTCAAGTTATAGTGTTCTGTTATCGAACATTTTCATTCTATATAATAAAAAATATATTTAATGACATTTATCGTTGTTAAAATGAACTAAGCGTCAAAATGAAATGATTTGTTAAGGGCCAGATCTATTAGATGGAATGAATTAATTAAGCTCAGTCTTGATTTAATTGCAATTTTCAGTTGAATTTTTAAATAAAGAAATTTATTTTTACAAAAACATTTTGAATAATTATTAGGAGCAGAACTATTCATTAGTTTTTTTATTTATTTAGATTTTCCAAAGTAACATTTCTTAAACAGATAGCCAATGTAATAATAAAAAAAATGTGCTAGCTGCGCGGGCACATTGTCGTCGCGCGCTGCGCGCGCGGCTAGCAAGTTTAAGCGCGCGTATGGCGCGCAACTATTGGTTCTCGCGCTTCGCGCTCGATAATTTATTTATCTCGCGCTACGCGCTCGGTCTTTGTACTTCGCTACGTTTACGCAAAACCTTTGATAATTAAATGTGAAATCATCGACAGTAGTAATTTGGTGATTGTGAATTCTCTTTTTCAAGCTCCTTCGCCTTTAACGAACACATTCTCATCACGTATCTCGTGCTTCACACTCGAATAAAATTTGTCCAATACGCACATTTTTCTATATTATGTTCAACTTTAATATATTAAATGTATACTATAGTAATATCCGTATCTCGGCTCCGAACTGCTCATTCACATATAGAAAAATGAAGTACAAATTTTATTTTTCATGATTACTTTAATATTTGTTCCTTATTTGCCAATAATCTATAGTCATTTTTACACATATTTTAATTTTTTGTTTGTAATGTTATTTTTCACGATTAAATCAAAAACTGCACGTCCTATAAAAAATGGATGAAAGCAAATTTGTACATACAATTGAGGCGAACAAATTATAACATCAGCTTGAGACCGATTTTTAAACAAAACTGTAGTACGCATCTTTTCAAATCTTACGAATTGAAAACTGTAATATTCCCTTGGTGTTTTTTTAGACTATTCACAAAACGTTATTTTTTGTAAATATTGTGCCTCTGTTCGCAACTGTTGAATTGGACAGAACAAAATAAAGCAAATCTATTTAATTATTTGTTCTTTATTGCACAAGATTATTTTTTGTCTTTATTGTACAGAGTGTATATAAACAAATTTATTTTAGATAAATAAAGAGATTTCTTTTTTACCCATTTTTGTTTTTGCATAGTTTAAATGGACACCGCCGTAAAAACTATATTTTCTGACTTAGGGGGCCTTAAAACGTCGAAATTTGATAGAATCCACGAAAGTCATTTTTCACATAAAATCAATACCTTCTCATTATAATGAGGATGTAATAATTCATTTTTTTGTGCTATCAAAATTTGAATTTTCGAATTTTTCAAGAAAATTTGAAAAGATGTCATAACATTCTTGTAGGGCTTTCAAAAAGTAACGTTTTTTGTCTCTTGACTTTTTTCACATTGTGCTTTTTTTCGCTTAAAATGTTAATTTTCGTTTTTTTGGGGGGATTTTGAAAATGCTATAATCTCTGATAATTTTTTTTTCATAAAAAAAGTCGTAAGAATAAATTGTTTGAATTTTTTAGTCCTACCATAGCCGATCTTTCTTTTAGGCCCCTGAAACTGTGTGCCCAAGCACAATACAATCCGATTAGTCTTTCAAAAGTTATCCGGTATACAGACGACGACAGCGACGACGACGACGACGACAAGTCATTTTTCACATAAAATCAATACCTTCTCATTATGATGAGAATGTAAAAAATCATTCCAAACATTTTGAGGGGATATATGTCTCTCAAAGTATCAGATATTTAATATTACACCTATTTATTTTTACGCTTAACATTCCTTTAGATACAAAGAACGCATTTTATGAGAAATAAGAATTCATTTTTGTGACAAAAAACTAGTCTTTTTATTGAGGCACATTCTAAAGCACAAAATTTTCGTCAAAGTCAAGGATGAAAGAAAAAAACGGGTGTATGGTAATATGAAAGATAAATCATATAAAGAAGCGATGAACGCAATAAAATTATTATTATTGACTTCACAAAAATTTGTAATATATCACTGAACAACCCATCCAATGAGAAAAAATTACTAAAAAGTAATAATATGTACAAATAATAGATTCACATTTTTTTTTTAATTCAGAAACAACGATCAATGATATTTAATATATGATAAATATACGTTGAATATATATGAAGCCTTTTTCATCCTTGACTTTTATCAGGATTCTGTGCTTTAGAACGTGCCACAACAAAATTACTCTTTTTTATCACAAAAAGGATTTTGTTTTTTGCAAAAATAAGTTTCTTCATTTAAAAATGCAACTGAAAATTGCAATTAAAAATTAACCTGATTTAGTAGAGAATTCAAGCATTTTGTTGAAAATTCGTTTCTGTTGGTTGATTGCAGTTTTTTTTTACATTCAATTAAAACATTTTGTTTTTCAAATAGTAATTATTATCTTATCGTTTACAATTCATCTTTTAAGGTTAAAAATTTTAGTTGAAAGTGGAACTACTTTCTGAAAAGTTCATTTTTTTGGTTAAAGATTCATAACTTTAGTTGAAAATTCGTTTTTTTTTTTGGGTTAAAAATTAATTTTTTCAACTGAAAATCTAAATATTTTGTTGAAAATTCAAATTATTTGTTGAAAATTAATATTCTCTGGTAATTGGGAATAATTTTACTATTATTACATTGGCTATCTGTTTAAGAAATGTTATCCTAAAAAATCTAAATGAAATAAAAATAATGAATAGTTATGTACCTAATATTTATTACAAATGTTTAGCAAATGTTGACATAACAATAACAATAGTAATTATATCGTCTTTATCACTTTTTAACATTAGTTATCTAGTATACGACAACTGTGTTTTTTTCATCCTTGACTTTTACCAGGATTCTGTGCTTCAGAATGTGCCTCAACAAAAATACTAGTTTTTTATCACAAGAAGAAATTCTTATATTCCCCAAAACGCGTTCTCTGTATCTAAAGACAACTAGAACGGGTTCGGGACGTTTCAGTTTTGCCCCACCTAGGTGGGTGCATTTTAGAATGCCCATACCTAGTTCGATGCACTTAAAAGCGCTCTCACCTAGTTCGGGGCATTTAGAAATACCCATTCCTAGGTGCGTGCGTTTTAAACGCCCATTGGTCTCGTGCACCCTGAGGACACGGAGCGACCCAAGGACGACCGCCTTCTGCATTTTCCCCGCAAGTGTCTCAGCATTTTGTTGACACGCAGGGATGCTTTTCGAGCTATTAACCAGTGAAACCTTGGCACCTCCAAGAGCGCCGATGATCAAGACGATTAGCTTAGCAGAATATTCCGGGTATAACCGTCGCAACTCCCTTATGAGGTCTTTAAACCTCTCTTTCTTTTCTTTCTCCTTGGCTGTGACATTTTTGTCAGCTGGTGCCGAAAATTCGATAACAAACATGGTTCGTTTCTCGAAGTCAAGGAGAACTATGTCAGGCGCCGAGTGCGCAACATAAACAATTGTCGAGAATATAAAGTTCCAGTATATGCGGCACTTCTCATTTTCGACAATTGACTCTATTTCTCTAGGAGCGTTTAGTGGAGTGGTATTTGGGCTAATGCCATAAGAGTGACAGAGATGGTAATAAAACACTCTTAGTACTGCATTGTGCCTTTGGATGTAGTTCGTTCCCGCATGAGTTGGACAACTAGATAGTATGTGTCCTAGATGCTCGGGGTGTGCATGACACGCTCTGCAGCTATCATCGGGAATGTCTTGGCTCAAAATGTGGCGACGGTATGCTAAAGTGGAAATAACACCGTCTTGACATGCCAAAATGAAGCCCTGCGTGCCCGACTTCAATCCGGGTGATCTAAGGAAAGCAAACGTTAGCTCATACGACATCGACTGATCTTCCACATTTTTGTGGAAGATGCCGTGCATCCTCTTGTCGAGGAGCTGTTCGCGGAAGTTTTTCTCCTGTGCTTTCTTAATCCGGGCCTTCAGGAGTGAGTATTCAAGATGGATAAGGTTTGATGCATTTTGCTCACCCCTAATATTGAAGTCAAGGCCGAGTGTTTCAGCAGCCTCCTTCGCTGCTTTGTACAGAAACGCCCCTTTGCCCACTTCTTCGTGTTTCCTGACCAGTTTAAGAAGAGGGTCTTGTTCATTTGCGACCATATGTGCTGTACCCAGAATAATCCTGTTGGGAAGACATTCAAGATTCAGTATTCCGCGACCACGTTGACGGCGTGAGATGTAAAGTCGTGGAACAGAAGACTTAAGGTGCATGCTTTTGTTCATGTGCATAACCTTTCGGGACCCGATATCGAGGGATCTGAGCTCGTCCTTCGTCCATGGAACTACTTCAAATGAATAGAGTACTACGGGGACGGCAAGCATGTTCGTTGCAGATACTTTGTTCCTCGCCGAAAGTTCGGAAGACCATATTCGTCGGATGAGACGTTTGTATCTGCATCGGAAAGTATCCTTTATAGATGTCACGTTCTGAAGGCGGCTCTGTGGCACGCCCAGGTATGTATAGGTCTCTCCAGCGCAAAGGTGTCGTATAGCGCTTCTATCAATGAGCTCAGGATCTTCGGGAATGCCATTTAGTTTTCTTTTCTTCAAATGAACCTTGGTGCATTTCTCTAACACGAACTCCATGCCAATCTCTTGAGTGTACTCTTTGACAATTTTTAGAGCTAGATGCAGTTTCTCTTGAGTCCTAGCATAGATCTTAAGATCATCCATGTAAAATACATGAGTGACCTTATGCTTTCGGTTTCCCGGTTTGCCGCAGAGATACCCTTCGGAATGGCGAAGTGCGAGAGATAGTGTAAATAATGTGAGGCAAAAGAGGACAGGGCTCATGGTGTCGCCCTGAAACACACCTCTCTGAAAGGTGATACTGTTAGTGATCACACGATGTTTCCCAGATGAGATAGTAAATCTGGTTTCCCAAAGCAGAATTAATGTCTCTATGCACCTCACGATGTGTTGATGAACCTTTGAGCTTTCCAACAGACAGATGATAAGTCTATGGGAGGTTGAATCGAAAGCTTTCCGGTAATCAATCCAGGCCATCGATAGTAATCGCTGATAGGATGCTGCGTCTTTGCAGACACACCTATCGATGAGCAAGTTCTCCCGACATCCTGCTACGCCTTTCTTTGAGCCACGTTGTTCATACATCTCTCGCCACACAGGTCCAATTGTCCAAACAATCCTATCATTTAGGAGAGCCGTGAAGATCTTATACAGTGTGTTCAGACAAGTTATTGGCCTGTAATTCTTAGGGTCAGCTAAGTTGCCCGTCTTCGGCAGGATCACTGTGCGCCCTTCCACCAACCACCCCGGAACACGCTCATCCGACTTTAGATATGAGGTGAAAATTCGGGCCAGATGCTGGTGGGTTGAAGGAAACTTCTTCTACCAGAAGGTCTTAATACCATCTGGTCTCGAAGCGGAATAGTTCTTCATGCCTCTTAATACGTTTTTCACCTCCTCGGTAGTGATGAGTGGGCATTCCTCCTCAGCTGTTATAAAGGCATTGCACAACTCTTTGAAGCTATTTATGTTCTTTGAGCATTCTTCAACTGGATGTTGGACTTCGTAGACTTCTCTCCAAAATGCTTCGACCTCCTCTAGTTTGGTCGGATGGTCAGCAGTAACTGGAGGGTCTTGGAAGAGTCGAGATGGGTCAGACAAAAACTGTTGATTTTCTTTGACCCACCTCTCTCTCCGCTGTAGACTTCTCCCAGCGTTAGATAGTACTCGTATTCTGTCAACAATATGCTGCCTGATGGTCAGTAGCTTTGACTTGTTGATAGTGTGATGACGGATCCGCAGTTCGCGCGCGAACTGTCGAACCTTGGCAGTGAAAGTCCTGCCAGATGTTATGTAGTCAATCACACACTGACTGCGGGACGCGTACTGTCTTGCCCAGCCTATCTTTGTGCTAAGTTGATGCATTCGTCTTTTGGTCTTATGATCAACCATTGGTTTTGTTTTACGGTTTACATATGCCAGAGTTCTCGCTGCATTGTACACACTACAATTGATAGTCCAGAGGTCGGATTCTTCGGAAAAATCTCCACGAAGCTCATCATCCAGTTCAGTCAGATCTTTAGGCTTGGGAGAAACCTGAATGTAGATGTTTCTCCGGGTCTTGAAGCATCGTTCTTCCTCTATTGGATGCCTTTTCGAGGTTGGTCTCAGTGTCGCCTCTGTTTCTCTGTTGCCGGCTTCTTCTATCTGCGGTTCTGTAAGCGTTCCGCTTATATAACCCCTTTTCCGGAGGTCCTGGACACGGTTTCGCAAACGTTTTTGCGAAAAATCCGAGAGCTCTGGGTGTTTCTCGCACCACAGAGCATGCAGTCGCGCCATGTAATCTTTTCGTTCAGGGGCCATGCTGGTATCATAACACTCCAGCAGGTCGTCCCTCAGTCGATCCGTCCACTTAAAAATAATGAGATTCCGCCGGTCAATCGCATTGACTCCGTCTTGATTGGCTCCCCCAACTCTAGGGTAGTCGATTGTTTTTAACCGCACTTCCTACAACTATGTTGGTGTTGTCATTGTTGTTCCCACGAGCAGTTAGGGAAAAGGGTTCGTCCATCCTTGTAGAGCCCCGCGTGCAAGGATAAGGCTGATACTCTGAGAGGTCGCCCGGTATCCCAGAGTCACCGCTTAAGACTCCGGAGTGACGAAGCGGATTTTCTTTATTTTGCAAAATAACAAAATGGCGGCATTTTAAACAAAAAATTTCCAAAAATCATATTTTTTTGCTCGTTTCCTGATTTGATCATCTCTTTCACTTTATATCTAATATTTTCACTAAATGAAACTGCATAAAATGAAACAATGGTACGAGGTTTACAAGCACTCAAGTCTCTACGCGGTTTTGCTCCAAGCACTCAAAAGTATAGAAAGACTCCGAATTTCTGTGTGAAATTTTGATAAGATATTTCTGAATATATATCTGTAGAAAAATGTAAAAAAAATCGATTTTTCAAAAGTGAGATAGTAGAATGACCCTTTAAAGCCCAAAGATCTGGTTAAACTGGATGTCGAGTTTCGTCAAGATTTTTCCGAAAAATTCGACATCTGGACTATCAATTGTGGTGATTGACTATATAACATCTGACAGGAATTTCACCGCCAAGGTTAGACAGTTCGCGCGCGAACTGCCCGTCCGTTATCACACACTTAACAAGTCAAAGCTGCTGATCATCAGGCAGCATCAGCCAGAGAAAATCAACAGATTTTCTCTGACCATCTCGACTCTTCCAGGATCCTCCAGCTACTTTCGATCATCCGCCCAAACCAGAGGAGTTCGAAGCATTTTGGAAAGAAGTCTAGAAAGTCCAGCATCCACTTAAAGAAGGCTCAAGGAACATAAATAGCTGTAAGGAACTGTGCAATGCCCTCATAACACCTGAGGAAGAACGCCCACCTATCACTACCCAGTAGGTAGAAAAAGTATTAAGAGGCATGAAGAACTATTCCGCTCCGGGAACAGATGGTATCAAGACCTTTTGGTGGAAGAAGATTCGTTTAATCCACCAGCATTTTTACCTCATATCTAAACTGGGAAGAGCCTATTCCGGAGTGATTGGTGAAAGGGCGCACACTACTCCATCCAAAGATCTATGTTCAAAATAAAGAGCAACTGCAGCTAGCTATAGGGATTGTCGAAGAATACAGTCAGGAGATTGGAATGGAATTTGGGTGAGAAAAATTTGCCAAGGTTTATTTGAAGCGAGGAAAACTTAATGGCATTCCTGAAGACCCTGAGGGCGTCGACAGAAGCGCTATATGACACCTTAGCTCTGGAGAGACCTATACATACCTGAGCGTCCCACAGAGTCGCATTCAGGACGTGACATCTATAAAGGATACTCTCCGAAGCAGATATAAATGTCTCATCCGGCAGATTTGGTCCCGGTAGTACTATATTCATTTGGAGTAGTTCCATGGACGAAGGACAAGTCACAAAAGGTTATGCACATGAACAAAAGCATGCACCTTAAATCTTCTGTTCGGCGACTCTACATCTCACGCCGTCAAGGTGGTCGCGGAATACTGAATTTTGAATGTCTTCACAACGGGATTATTCTAGGTACAGCATATATAGTCGAAAATGGAAGAGACCCTCTTCTTAAAATGGTCAGAAAGCACGAAGAAGTGGCCATGGAGTGTTTCTGTACAAAGCCGCGGAGGAGGTCCGGATTGAGAAAGCATAGGAGCAAAACTTCCACGAACAGCTTCTCGACAAGAGTATGGACGGTATCTTCCACAGAAATGTGGAGGATCAGTCGATGTCGCATGAGCTGACGTTTGCTTTCCTTAAATTACCAGGATTAAAGTAGGGCACTGAGGGTTTAATTTTGGCATGTCGATACGGTGTCATTGCTACTCTAGCATACCGTCGCCAAATATCAAGCCAAGACATTCCCGATGTTAGCTGCAGAGCGTGTCATGCACACCCTGAGCATCTAGGACACATACTATCTACTTGTCCAGCTCATGCGGGAAGGACTTACATCCAAATGCATAATACGGCATTAAGAGTGCTTTGTTACCATCTCTGTCACTCTTACGGCATTAGCCCTAATACTGCTCCGCTGAACGCTTCTAGGGAAATAGAGTCAATTTTCGAAAATGAGAACTGCCGCATATACTGGAATTGCATATTCTCGACGACTGTTTCTGTAGCGCACTAAGAGCCTGACACAGTTCTCTTTGAATTCGAGAAGTGAGCCATGTTCGTTATCGAATTTTCGGCACCATCTGACAAACACATTATAGCCAGGAAGAATGAAAGGATTTGCGCTCTTGAAGGTGCCAAGCTTTGACTGCTTAAGAGCCTGAAAAGCACCCGGCCTATTAACAAAATGCTAAGACGCTTGTGGGGAAGATGCAGAAGACGGCCGTCCTTGGATCGCACCGTGTCCTTATTTTCTCCTCAGCGTGCTATGTGTTTTATGATTTCTTTTGTGAACCACTTTGGATATTTTGTATCCGTTGCATAATTATAAAATTACGGAACATATTATTCGAAGCTATACATAGATTACTGACATCCGCTTTCCTGAAGTTTAAATTTATTATGTTGGCATTATGAACAAAGTTTTAAACTTGTGTGAGAGACAGGTAGTGTATTATGAGCACAAGTGACGGATGATGTTCATCTTCAGGAATTATTGGAGGTTTACACCTGGTTAATAGGCACGAGTGGTTTACATGTACTAAGCCTAGATATCGATTGTTGTCATTTTCAATTTTATTTAGCTGTTGTAATTCAAAATATTGCAAGCAAGAAGATAGTACTAAAGATTTTCTATCTTGAGGACCATCTTCGCAAAAGTTCTTATATTCTGGTATATTAAGCTCCTCAAGGATAATTAATTTGTGCTTCCAAACATCGCGTCTAGACATAAGATACTCAAATAATATTTTTACGGTGTCAACAGAGAAAGCAAGTGGTACATATATAGCTATGATTATAGAATACTCACCATTTTGGTAGAATTTTACCCCAATAATATTAATATCAGTAAATCGAGTAACAATAGGGTTCGGGATCAACTAAGAACGTAGAAGTTTTACATCTAAAGCGATAGGTATCCCGCACCTGTTCTGTGACCTCTATTATCTATAAATACAGTAAATTTCATATTGTCTAGGAATTCTGATGAGTGTATTTCTAGCTTACGCTACGTTTAGGTAAAAATCAATATATTTTAAGAGAAGATTTTATCGGAAATTAACAAAGTTTCAAATGTATATTCAAGCCGCTAACATTCTGATAATAAAGTTCTAATTCCTTTTTACAATCACAAACCTTTGAGTTCATGATTTTTGTCCTATCTACTTTGTCCGATTCTTTTCGGTGATAATCACTGGAACTCCGTTTCTGTGAATAAGCTTCACATTCATGTCTCCTTTGGCTTTCCGATCGTTGAGAATTTGCTTGATTTGCTGGTATAGATGAAGCTGCATTGGGGTTATGTCTTTTGATATTTTTATCTCCCAAGTTATACCTTGATCCTCCTGTGACAAAATTATGATTTTCTTACATATTTTTCGCCATTCCATCTTAGCCAAGCATGCGCTAGTGGAATTTTTGCGGATGAAAGACTCAGAGAATATACATGTAGATACATAAAAGAATATACAAGAACCGAAAGCGCAAATAGATTTTCCGCCTAGAATATACGAATGCATGGATAGGGCAAATTGGGAGGAGAAAGTCAAAATACTAGTTGAAGAAAGTAAAGATGAAATCAAAGCAGAAGAAGGGAAGAAAATGCAAATCGATTTTAAGGGATGCATGAAACTGTTGTTGAAATCGGCGTTGCTTATTATGAAAGAAAGTAGTAGTACAGAGTTAGTCGGCATGAAAAATATCAAAGATGGAATGCTATATGATACAGACAGGACATTAGACGCTTTAGAAGACTATTTCAAGGAATTATTGGGAGGTGAAGCTATAGGGCAGCTTAACTGCGACATGGAACACGATGGCAAACCCAGTTGAAAGAATCTATGCCTCTGAGGTCAGGGACATAAGTACCGTAAGAAAAATATATTCAAAAATACTTATACATAGTGTAATAAAAATAACAGAAGAAAATATATGGGAAGTCCAATGTGGATTTAAGCCAGGCATAAATGTGTATCATGCAGCTGCGGTAGCCGTTAGAACGTTGGGCCGCAGAACCAGGCCTACAAATGAAGTCTTTCCCCCAGGAAGGAATTAGGATCCACCATGAAAAATCAGGTTGAATATGGATGTCAGCAAAGTAGGGTGCAAATTGGGTTGATTGACTCAATAAAAGAAATTAAATAGAACCAGAAAGCTGATACACCATGTTACTAAAATCATCCACCTTCAGTACATCAAAACATTGACACCAGCAATATTGGATGAGATTATAGACTCCCAACGGCAGAGACTTGATGTTCTTACTGCTAGAATGCGTCGGTACCAGAAAATTAGTGCAAGAAGGCAACAAAATCGAACCTTTCAGATAGATGAAAGAAGGCTCTACCATGAACTGAGCATATAGCAAAATAACTAGCAAGGTACCGAAGTCCCTCAATTGGAAGCCATGACTAACTACTGGTTTGAAGTTTGAGCAAAAACAAACAAAGGCAATTTAGACGCCGCGTGGTTACAACTTGAGAAAGCAAGAGCAAACAATAACCCTGAAATGGAGCTGACAAACATCACAGATTCAAATGGTTCAGCGGTTATGGAAAGGACAAGTAACTGGAAGACTGCAGGTCCAGACATGGTGCACAATTTCTGGTACAAGTACCTGACGAGTGTACATCCTGCTTTGGCAAGGTGTTTTCAGAAGATCAGCGAACACCCAGATCTGATTCCAGGCTTTATGCTCAAAGGCGATACGTATATGTGACGTGCCACGAGGAAAGGGAACTTAGGGTTGGCAGGCAACGTTTTTAGTAGAAGCGATTAAAGAGACGGTCAGCAACAGACACTCAGAGAGTGGGAGACATTAACCGGAATCCATCCCCTCACTTACGACTATATCTTCTCACTCCATGTTCAGCCAGTCAGATGAGCTCGCGAGTCACACGGACGCAGAACATAAAGATGTGTGGAAAGTGGTGGGACTGGATTTCTCGGTTGATCCGCACGTGTCGAAATAGGCGATTCACGCCTTACTTTGCGGCTTAGTAACAATTTCAATTTTGCATATAAAAATGTGATTCTTTTTTAATATTAAAGAGTATTTCAAAAACTATCGAAAGCATCAAAAACTTGAAAATCGATTTTTTAACCATAAGGTCCCTTTCCTCGTGGCGCGTCACGTATGTTTCCTAAAAACCCAGACGCTCAAAATCCATCTAAATTTCGATTGATAGCCTGTCTTCGCTAGTTCAGACCAGAAACTGCGGCAACCAATCGATGTCACAAAGCACTTTTCGGATGATATCCACATGGAATTCGGAGTAGATCAATGCAGAACAGCGCATTTAACAAGAGGAGAATTAGGGACCACAGAGGTAGAGAACGAGTAGGAGAATGGCATCGAGGCAATGGATGAGGGCGATTCCATAAATACCTGACTATTCTCGAATCTAAGGGCATATATCATACTATAATTAAGAAAAGCCTAACGACTGCCTTCAAAACAAACTTCAAATTGGTTCTCAAGAATTCTCTGAACTTGGCCAACAAGATCAGCGCAATGAGAACCTATGCCATCCCTGTCCTCACGTACTCCTTTGAGCTCATCAAATGGTCAAACACCTACCTTGAAAGGTTAAACAGAACCATCTGCATAGAAATGCCAAAGCAACGAATGCATCACAGTGATTCGGCGATTAGAAGGGTAGTTATACCACGACATAGAGGAGGTAGGGGTATTGTAGATGCCAAGAAACTATGGAAGCTACAAAGTATGTAGTTGCGAGAATATTTTAACAGCAAGCGAGATGTTGCGCTTTACAACACCATCTGTGAAGCGGATCTTGATTACACGCCCTTGAATTTGTGCTCAGAGAAGGCATTGAATATCAGGGCAGAAAAAAACTATAAAGAAATAAGAAACGCAATTGAGGCCAAAAGCCATCCACGGCGAGCACTCAAAAACGTTAGATCAACATGAAGTGGACAGTTAGGCACCCAATATTTGGCTGAAAAAGGGCGTCCTGTTTCCAGTAACGGAAGGATTCGCCATTGCGAATCAGGAGAGGGTTGCGAGAGCCAGAAATTATCGCAAACACGTGTTACAAAAAAACATGGTCAACAGGTGCCGATTACGTGGAGATTCCAACGAAATCATCGACCACATTATTGATGGTTGTCGCTTAATGGCTCAGAGAAAATGTATGCACAGACATAATGATGTGGCGGGCATTATACATCGACAAAATTCCCCAAACTAAGGACTCTTCTCAGAATGAATGACTGTCTATAGATAGAATTCAGTGCCTGTTTTGAAAAGCGAACATTTCATCTTATATTGGGATGCTGCTATTCAGACGGATCACTGTATCCGAACCAATCTACCCGGCATCACAACTGTGCACATTGTGGGCCACTGGTACAACTGTGCCCTGTCCCATCTGTACAAGTTGAAATTTCGACGTGCACAGTTGAGTATCCCAACTGAGCACGTGCACAAATGAGACACGCCCAATTATGAACGTCTGAATGTCGACGTGCACAGATGGCACCCTAATTCAATTAATACGATTACATTTTTTACTTAGAAGTGAGTTAAAATTCTGATCGCATTAATTAAGACGTGCCCAGTTGGGAGAGTATCATATGTGCACGTGGAAATTTAAGTAAAAAATCTTAACGTATTAATTGAGACGTGCACAGTTACGAGTCGTACGTCTATGCTCGTGCGTAGTGGGGAATATCCCATTTGCGCAGGTGGACCTGCGAGTTGGAAACGTGATTGTATTAATTGAGGCATGTACAGTTAAAAGTCATTCCTCCATGCTGATGTAACATTAAAACTTCAGAAACTAATATTCATTGAGCTAGGTAATAGGTATGGTGTTAGTCAATGCTCTAACCGCTATGACAAAGCAAGTAATCGATGCATGGAAGTTTATAATGAGTATTTAGAGATAATGTATCTGGTATATTCCGACAAGAAAAGCCTATATGGTTGAGTCATTATACAGTGGCTGCCCTGTGGTGATGTCGAGTAGGTGGCAAATGTAGATTTTAATTTCGATTTCCCCGTTTATTTACCTGTTGGTTATAATTAAGAAGTAGACTCAGGTTATTCGAAAGAATGTCATGATGCTTATAACAATTTGCATTTCCATCCTGAACGCTCGAAACAGGCATATTAAAGAGCTGGAGGACATCCTGGAAGGAATACAGGAGTTCCGCCTGTCGAAGAAAAATATGTTTTTGGCAAATGCTGGCCGAAGTACCTGATGCGCTATACGCGCTTCTACGCAGAGCTGTGGAATGCGTCAACATGCTATACTGCTATCTCTGTGCTGCAAAGGAGAACAAGTCCAGGAAAGACCGTCTTCCGAGGACAATGAGACTTGCGATATTCAGAGAGGCCACCCCGAAAAGATAGCCCGAGGAATGCACGTCGTGAGCCAATCTGGCCGACTAGAAAGGCTTTAAGGGATGGCATATTAGCATTTAATCCATGGCCCGGGACCTAAGACCAGACGCGTCTTCAATTGCTGATGGTGGGGCCCTGTTCTGAGGGCTTCTGCTAAAAACCGTTATAAAACTAAATAAGTAGTCACGAACAATGGTCCTGGGATGGTCACGAAGGAAAAGCTCCCAAGCTTAGGTCTCTAGGATATCAAGTCGGCTCCTAGAGTATTGAAAACTTTACCCCTGAATGCGGATCTATGCAGGGCGAACCGCATATATCTCTAGAAACTTGTGGGATCAAGAATGGAGACTGATAAGTTAAATAATAGCATGTGTGAAAAGGTGTTTGGAGGTGAGATAGACGTTACGGATGAGTCGGATAGGAGTGGCATATGTGATGTGAGAATCTGCGAAGCATGTGCACAGGGGAACATAGAGAAGGAATTTGAACTAATTGAACTAGATGAATCGCTGGGAATGATGGAATGTATGCACTATCAATCATTTTGGACTCAAAGCTGGTTCGGTAGCCTTGAGTGTCAACATGGCAATGCTCTCCGCAAAAAGATAAAGGATGTTTAGACGAAAGCACCGCAGACGGCCAGTAAGGGAATCCAGGACACACCCTGGACACGACGAAACTGACCGTCTCCGCAACTGGTTATTTAACATACGTACGGTAATAAATTTCACTTTGACAAAGTGAAGTTTTTGGCTTTAATATCGAATTTAAAAAATAAAAACAGTCAATATTGAACGTTAAATTTCATAGAGTATTGCTCCACACGACACGCTAAATATTTCTGTGTCAGTAAAGAACGTTACCGGTTGGCTACGAGGGCTATTGGAGGATTTCGTTAACAACCCCTATGAATTTCTTGCAAAGTTTTAAATCCATTGTACTAGAAATTGGCAAAAAACACATCTTACGCAAATAAAAACTCAATATCAAATGTTTAATGTTATAAAGTACCGCTCTACACGATACGTTCAACATTTCTGCGTTAGTCAAGAATACTGCTTAGTATGGTCTTAGTATGGTCTGCTTAATGGTCTACGAGGTCTTCTCAAAGACTTCTATAACAACCTATATGAATTTCTAGCAAAATTTTTTAAGCATTTTTCTCCAAATTAGCAAAAACCACATCTTAAGCAAATAAGTATTCTAGAAATAATCTTTCACTTGAATGAATATGAATGAAAAAACACTTCATTGACCTCCAGAATTTCCCAAAGTTTAACTCTATCCACCTTGCTGAACGCTTTTTCCAGATTGATAGATGCACATAAAACTTTTCCCCCTACTCTCAAACTTTTGTCTGTGATATGTCTCAAACTAAATATCTGATCCACATTTGCTGACATAAATCAACATTGGTCCATTAACATCCAACATCTTTCCAATACGTATTTTTCTAAATATTTTGCTTACGGTACTCAGTAGGCTGATATCTCTACATATAATTAGTGCAGTTGTCTTTATCACCCTTTTCCTTGTAAAGTGGCACGATAACTGCATGTTCTGCATGTTCTATGTCACAGTTGTTATGTTCCGCAACTTCACCTTCATACAATTTCTTGAAAAAGTTGTACACCTAGTCTTTCACTCTTTGTTCGTATCCAAAACCATTTCACCACCAATATTGCTAATTGCATCTAACTATGTACTACTACTTCCTTTCATAATTTTGTTAACCCATAATTGTTTATAAAGCTATAACTTGAAAGCAGTTAATTGTGCAAATAAAGTGCAAACATAAGAATGTCTTATCTTGGTTTAAAAACTCTCAAAAATATTCCACAGAATATTTTTTTGATAAATATTATATTACTTTTAAAAAGTTTGTTTAAACGATTAATAACAAATTTTTTGAAAAAACACACAACATATTTATAATTATGGGGCTTTTCTAGACATTGTAAGCCAAAGTTACCAACTAGACCCATTATCGCATACAGAAGTATTCCTGGCGGCTAGATTATACGCGGGACTTAGATTTTATCTTCAGACGTTAAAATGTTGATGTGCCTAGCGCTTCTCATTCTACCGAACAGTTTTGTAACTCCTTTTGTAATAAAATTCAAAATCTCTGCAAACATCCTGCAGTATATAGTTCATTTTATATGAATCGTTAATATCACACAAAAGTAAAATTTATATAATTCATTTCATAAACAAAATTTATATTATCTTGCTTTATTTTATAAAAGACTGGTATGTGCATAACAAAATCCTTACGTTAGTTATTACAAAGGATGTGGATCACTGTAAATCGACGTTCCGATTCCCAGCCGTATCTGGCTGTGGAAAGTTCCGAGTTTCAAACGTTCCCAGCCCTTAATGGAACCAGAAACAAGATCCATATTCTCATTCCGGGCCAGAATGGTCCCAATGCGGAAAGTGCCCAGCCTGGAATGAAACTGGAGTAAATTCGCTCCATTTCAGTACCGCACTATGTGTACATAGATATGCATCCGATGCAATATAGCGACATTAATTTAGAAAATTGTATTATATTGCCGAAAGTCCGTACGAGAGCTGTTTGGAGTCTCAAAATACAAATTCTGGGTCAAATGTCAAAAATGTATAAAAACGACCTAGATTTTTAAAATGTTATTGAATTGGTGAATTCCCAAAGAGAGCCAGTGCAAGGGGACTTTCGAGTCTCAGAATATGAATTTAAGGTCATAAGTATATATTAAATAAGCGACCTAAACCTTGCGAGATTTTGCGGGTCACAGAATACGAATTTAAGGTTAAATTGTAAAATTTTAAAAAGGCGACCTTTTTAAATATTTTATTCTAATGGTGGAATTGCATGAAAGTCAGTGCGGGCGGCATTCCGAGTCTTATCATACAAATTAGGGGTTAAAATTTAAAAATTCTATAAGCAACATACATTTTTTCAATTTTCATAAATTTGCGGAATTCCATGAGTTTTGTACTAATGGATTTTTCCGGTCGTAGAATATGGATTGGGGGTTAAAAGTAAAACATGTTGTTAATTAAACATATGCATATTTTTTAATTCAATTAATTATTGTATTTCTATAAAAGTATTTAAAAACAGATCGAAGGAAAAATTGATGTATACACCAATTTCCGGTGATTTTAAAGTTACCAAAACATCTTGGAGCTATTGATTCGTGATGTGAAGACTTTTCCGCAATTGTAAAAACTACCTTATTTTACCATGTACAGTCTGCCAACTGCGTAAAATTAGAGTGAAAAGAATCTTTTCAGCGTTCTGATTCATTTTATCTGACTCAAGTCAATACACCTTAAACCTGAAATTTTAAATGATATTATGATTATCAGAATAAACACTATTGTTACGTCATGGAAAACGCAAAATACTTTCCTTTTTAATTAGGTTCCTCGTTTTGGTTGAGATCGAAGATCTCGCACAGGGAAGAGGAAAGAGTAGTCCATAAATAAATTATAGATAAGTTCAACAATTTATTATGAATAATTACAATTAAAATGTATTGATTAAAGGAGTTCAGCACAAGAAGCTGAAGGAAGACTTGTAGACTTGTCTCTAATCCTTGGCCAGGACCTTTAAAATGAAGGATACTCATATATTATGGCCCAAAGGAGTTAGATAAATGAAATTAGAATTATTGGTATGAGGACTTTCCGGTTATTGATTCCATTGAAGAATCAAATGTTATCTAGATGGTCTGTGTAATGGTGTGGAAGAAGGGGTTGTGCACCTTATTATGAATTGGATATCCAAGATTTTGGTAGATCCTTAATTGGTATTCAAAGCGATCCAATGGTTGATAATAGTGGGTCCAATTCAGGTTGGAATTGGTTCAAAGTATTCCAAAGATGGGAATTCTTAGATGCGAGTTTCCCGGTGCACAACACTGTCACAAGGGCACACACACTAACACGCGAGAGATACCGGTTTGACACACTAGACACTGGACAGTCGAATCGGAGAAAACCGTAGAAAAAAAGAGAAGAGGTGAACTATAACTTCTAACTTATCACTTTGCTTATGACTGACCCATGCTGGTCCAATGAGTTTTGAGAGGGCCTATGGCGACGTCCCTGCATGCTTGGACGTCGGTGTATACGCATACGTCACGAGTATATATAGATATACTATACGGCTTACAATGTTTTCAGTATATCTATAGCTATGTCCTCCAGCCTCCACGTGCTTTTGTGCTCTATAGTCTATGCGTCTATGGCTAGCTAGACCAGCGTTTCCCATACTTTTTTTGCACTTTTTAGGGAGGGACAGGGCCGCCACCCTACAATTTTTTCACAATACTGGAACCCAAGGGGGATACTTGACTGCCGGTCATGCGGGCGGTTGCACGCTTCGCGCGACCTTTCCATTGTGACGATTAGAGCCGGTTGAGAAAAATTAAACTTTGGTGAAATGTTAATAAATTAAACTTTAAATAGCTGAATCAATTTCCTGATATAATTTTAAGAAAATGAAAAAAAAGTTGATGAAAATCGGTTAATATCTTCAATCCTAGTTGAGAGTTCTTGTAATTTTGCATGCACTTAAAGATTTACTTTATTACCGGAAATATTAACCGATTTTCATAAACTTTTTTTTCATTTTCTTGAAATTATATCGGGAAATTGTTTCAGTTAATTACAATTTAATTAAGCCATGTCTTTAAAATTTTAGTTATTGGAATAGGCCTTAATCTTATGACAATCAAAGGGTCATCATAGCAGGTACACGAAAGTAGCCGTTTGCTGACAGCG